>JAOEHY010018427.1:0-17106 GCA_025447955.1 Psilopsiagon aurifrons | reverse complement strand
TGGGGGGTGGGAGGGAGATTAAATGCCAGTCAGTGAAGCCTCAGTGATATTCCATCCTTTGCTGGCACAACCTAAAGAAATTTGTCCTAATTGCAAGAACACAAGTGGTAGGACAGGAAGAGGATCCCTGATCATCATAATTTCCTTGGGTATCTTTTAAACATTTCATTTTCCAGTAGCACATAGAATAATATAAAAACGTCAAATACAACTTCAAATTTGTGTTCACAAACACCGTATGTGTGTGTGTGATGTCTGTATACATATTTATATGCACAGAGCTATAGGAGATTCTGATATTTAGGGATAAAGCTGAAAAACATGTAGGAGTTAACTAATACTTCATGCACTACTTCAGATGTCAACCCTGACTTGCTTATTGCTTTCTGGATCAAATCTATATCTGTGCGAATCAAATCAATAACTGTGTGTAATACTTGACAAGAAGAGCCTTTACTGTGCACAGAAATGTGACACTTGGGAATATAGACAGCACTTGACCAACTACATTCAGACTTGCCTATTCCTGATTCAGGTACAGAAATGCTGGATGATGGAAATGGCAAAAAGCCTTTGGCAGTGGTGACAACACCGCAGCAGCTTCTTTCTGGAGGGGCAGGACCACCTACATTTCTACAGTGCTGTTACTATGGCTTTCTCTGCCCCTCCAGCAAAGGAGTTTCCAGAAGAGGAATGAAAGGATTCAGTCCATGCTGACGGAAAGCTGAGTCAATGGAAGGCTTGGATGCAGTCTTCCCTGGTGTTTGGAATGCTAGGTCTGGCATTTTGATTCAAGTTTGTGTCACTGCAAAGTGTTTTATGTCACAGTGTGCATGTGCCGATAAACAAAGCTTGCTACAACAGCACCAGCTGACACTAACATTCTGTAAAGAAGTCTATGTTGTATTCAACTGATTTAGTCCCTTCCTTAGGTCATTAATTTCTCTAGTAAGTCAGGGGCAGACAGGGAGCATGATGAGAAGTCTGATCCATTGCTTCCCAGCAGAGGCAGTTCAGAACATGCATAACTTGGAGCAAATGGTATTGCACTAGCACATCAGATTATGGCCAGACATAAGTGCTGAATCAGGGCCATAAAGAAGGCTAAGTCTAATGCACTGTACTTAAAATGCTTCCCGAAACGTTTTGGAAACCTCTAACATCAACTGAGATTGTGTTCCTATGAAATGAGTTCAAAATAGGTCAAGGCAGGCTTATTTTTATATTGTGAATAAGCCAGAGGTACTTCAGAAAGTTCAGCAAACTGCTTGCCTGATGTTTAAGAAGACCAGCAATGCCACCTGGAAAATACCATGCCTAAAATCATGGGGGGTGTGGGACACGAGGGGTGCAGGGCTTCACAAGCATATTTAAGGGCAATATTAACTCACTGTCACCCTCTAACCCACTGCACACACAGAATCTATCCTGGCTGTGTCCTGGGAGGGACCTATAAGCTCACAGAAACTTGAGTAATTATAAGGGAGGAAAATAAAATGAGGAAGGGTGTGAGGAGGGGGATGAAAATCAGAATTATTTTCTTACTCTTTTCATTCTTTCTCCAAATCCCTTTGGCAAGGAATTCCTTTTCCCAGACTTTGACAATAGATGTTATAAAGCTCATGGCTGACGTGTTTCTGGTCTCCTCTGGAAGCTCCTGATTATAGATTCTCCCCTCAGACAGCAGTTCTGGGTTTTTTTCTGGGGAGGAAGCATTGCTTACATAGCAGCACAAAGAGGTCATGAGCAGCAGAGCCAACTGCAAGGCCAGTGGGTTTTGGAAGGACAGCTGTGCCAGATCCTTGAGGCCAGAGAGCCTTTGAGGGAGCAGAGGGAGGTGACTGGGGTCAGGGTGCCACTGGATTTTGGCAGACACAGAGAGCACTTGTCAAGACACCCACTGGTAGAAATATAAAGGGATGTAAGGAAAAGCTTTGCAGAGTGAATGTAGGAAAGGCCAGAGGCGGAGCATTCATGGTCTCTCTGCCAAGAGATCAAGGTGGTGAATCCAGCTGCCTTAGCTTAAACTCAATTTAAAGGTAGAAGGGACGAGAGGTCAAGAAGATAAGGGGCAGAAAGAGTAGATTAACAAGCAATTGTGTGATGTCAGCAGTATTTTACTGTTTGTCATCTACCAGCGAGTTTCCTTTTCTCCCTCTTTCTATCTCCCATCTTTTGACACTCAGAATGATTTTGCTTTAATGACATACCACAGCTTAGAATAATCATTTGCTTTGTCAGTGTGGCTGGAGACCATTTAGAAATACTTAAGCCTGTATTTCTCTTGAGTCTGTAAAGAGCTGTAACTAATCAGGGTATGGGCCCAGGAGGTGTGGGACGAGCACGTAATTCACTGCCGAGAAGCAGATGGTACCAGATCGTCCTCCATATATACATCCACCCTGGTTCTTAGATGGCATACAATCAGCCTTAGGTGGGGAGAAGTTTCTAAAGGATGATTTGGTGACCTCAGTAACAAAATGTTGCACACAATGTTCACCTTTTGTTTTCTGTTGACTGTTCTTTGTGTGTTTACTTTAATTAGCTACCAAATATAGCTAGTTGTTTCTAGTGTCTGTTACATGAGTATTTAGGTCAAGCCAGCCTACCCTTAGGAGAGACAAGAAGAATTGTATCTGTATGGATGTCTGTGCCTGTGGCATGAATCTGAGAACTCCCTGAAGTCTTTCGATTGTGATTATTTATCTATCTGCTCAGCTCCTGAAGCTATTTTTAACATTGATATGCCAAAGTAGGTACTGACAAATCTATGTGATAAGTAAACATTGCAGTTATGTATGGGCACAATCTTGGGAGTGACATAAGTCTGCCATACCCCTGCCCACACCTCGCCAAAAAAGATGTTAATGAAAATGTGATTAGTGAGAAATATCTGGTCAGCTTAAACATTAACACAGTCTGAACTATTCAACCTTCTTAATAAAGGCAAACTCACAGGCAGTTCTTGTGGGATGACATTTTCCTGGGGTGACATCGCTCTACAATAATTTCTTCAAAATACCGCGATGAAACAAGCATTTTGACCTTTCCAGACACCTGTGAGTCAGCCTAGACTGCTCTTTTCCTACCTCCAAGTAGAGACAGTTACAGAGCCAGTTTTCTGAAAGCTGTAGCAGTAGTAGAGACACTAATACAAAGAGTATTGAAGCATGTTGGCATATTCTGGCTCCCTCAACCTTTCAGTCAATTCAGGCTTTTTTTCCCCACCCAACCTCTTCCCATTTCACAAGGTTTATTTATTGTGTATCTCAATCACTTAAAATATTAAAGCATGCAAGTTTTAAAAATCTGTTTAAATTGTGTTATGGTTTTCAGAGGATCATTTTGTTGTCTGCAAGCTGGCGGCACCTCCCTAACTGAGGCAGAGGAGAAAATCAGCATCAGGCAGGAAAATCCCTAAAAATACAGGTTTCATACTTTAGTCTAATGTCCAAAACACACTGCAGCTTTGGTCATCCACGTGCATCTATCCCCAGTGGCAATGGACACCCCTTCCTCATGAAACTCCTGTTGAACTACAGTAGCCCCTAGTCTTTCCCTGGTCCTTTTATCCTGTCACACTGCAGGGGCAGCTGGCATATGGTGGAGACTCGGACCCTATCTGCATTGGGGAACTCAATTGATTTGTTGCTTGATTGACTTGTTCCATTCTTCATCCTGACATACTCATTTGCTAATCTCCCTGGTAACAAAGGACAGTTTTGTCCAAAGCCAAAGTCCTTTCATCCTGTGGACAGCATGAAATGAAGCGGTAACACGGTTCATTGGGTATTCTACTTAAAACTGTAATGAAGGACACAGGGCAAATCCCTCCCTACTGGTCTGAGGCAAAACACTGGGTTTGAATGGACAAAGAGTAACACTGCTCCCTCCAGATGGGGTACTGGTGCCAGAGGAATGATTGCACTCTTCTTCCATTGCGGATAATGACAGCAATTTGGTTTTAGGCCTATCTTTCTAGCAATTACTTCAGAAACTAAATCAACTTACAAATTGTCAAAAGAAAGTGTCAAAAATATACCTTTTTCATTGTGTAAACAGTGTACATCTTTTAAATACAGTCAAACTATTCTGTATAGGAGCTGTGGTACCCTTTGGGTACCCATTGTTTGCTGCCCAGTTCCTTAACATTTAATTACATTTATTTTGACTTGCAAGAGAATCTTGAGATCAAGCTGACAGGACAGTCTCTTGTATGAAAACCTCATTTCAGAGAAAAAGCAAGTAAAGGTATGGCAAAGCAAACAGCAAAAACAGACACAGCCATACATGGCTGTTTCATCTCAGATACAGAAAATAATTCTCTGTTGCTCTGTTCCAGTTTAGAATTAATATGTCTCTTGTCACAAGAAGCTAAGCAGATATTTCACTTATCAGGACACACAATTCAACTAAATGGGTCATTCAAGAGTTTGATTATCAGCAAGGGACCACTAATGGCCATTTTCTTGCTGTAGTACTCTTTTCCTGTCCTTCCCATCCTACACAGCAATCCTTTCCTTATACATCCCAAGTTCCTATTTATCCCCATGTTTATTGTGTAATCTTTTCAATTCATTTTGACTGAGAGGATTTGAGATTTGAATTTAAGCTACTAATTTTCCAGTCCTAACTTCAGGGTTAGACTGTTCTGAAGGGGTGAGACTTCACATCCCTTTTCTTGAGGGAGCATTTTTACTTCATGTATTTATTAGTGCAAGGACTGGAAGCTGTGTCTTTCCTTCTCCCCTTGGATATACTGACTCATATTAGAGTATGAGCCACTTCTACATGTTCTCCTCAATCTGTCTTTCTGAATTAGGGACCATTTGATTCCAGGCAAGATAGAACATCTTTGAGAGAAAAGGCTGGCATGGGACCTCAAGAATGTTCTACAGAGTGGTATGTAGGGCATGCCCTGAAAACTAAGCACAAGTGACCACAGTCTAAATGCAATTTCTACAATAGACTTTTTTTACTTCAAAATGCTGCTCTTCTAGACTAAAAGACTGACCTCATGATGCGCTCTCAAAGGACTGACCCAAAGATTTTGAAAGGAATCCAGCTCCAGGGAACAATCCAGGGTGGTCAAAATGAGGAAGGGTACTTTACTGCAATCAATTTTAACACACTTCTCCCTTCAGGATAGGTTTACGGAGGGTTAAAATGCCAGAACAATGCATTTCTGGCAAGTCCAACAGCTGGCTCTATTGTGTCTGGTATAGGAGTTCCTGAGTACGTCAGGATTATGAATCATAGGAGAGAATTGAAGGTTCTGCAGTGCAGTGTCTCCTTGCAAGCACTCCAGCACAGTCCTGCACTCCCATATCTGGGAAACGACATTCCCTTGACCTCAGTGGGGTATTATAATAAATCTCTGTGACAGACTGTTAACGCCAGAGAGGTCAGGTTTTGTGCGTAGGTTAGATCGGAAGTCCAGGACAAGGATTAAATACAGGATGAAAATGAAAGGCACTGCTAGGGTGAGCCAGACCAATTGCACACCATCACGTTTAGTTCAGAAGCATCCAGTCACACAACCCCAAACACTGACACCACAGAACAACAACATCTCACACCACAAGGTGATAGCACCCAAGACCAAGAGCCACAAATACTAAAGTGCCATAGGAAGCAAGCACAGGTGATCAAGGATGCTGTAAGGTACCCTTTCCCTATAATAGTAAGAAACTTGTTAGGTTAAGTGCCTGGTAAGAGGTAGGTTTAACGATCCCTGTCACTAAAAGTGGAGATGTTGTCTCTCTGAACTTAAATTTCAGGATCAGTCTAATGCTGAACCTGTGGGCCAGACGTACCAGTGCACCCTAATGAGGGTTTCCAAAGCAAGCCGCAGCTTTCATGTACCACACCTATCTCTAGATGTGTTCACAGTTGGGTTAAAAAAACATCACACTTTGAAAAGCTATAAATCATAACATGACCTGCTCTGAAGAGAGATAAGTCTGAAAACGTACAGTTGACTGCTGAAGTTCAGTTGCCACACCTCAGTGTCAGATGTTATCGAGAGAAAGGAACCACAAGTTCCCTTTACAAGGCAGACTATGACCTGTTTACACTTTAACTTCATTATTTGAGAAGTTATGTTATTGCAACTTTGTTCTGGCAGCGATCAAGCATTAAGAGCTGTGCAGAGTGTAAGCATAATCTTTCTTACTGTGGTAAATACTATTACTTAATTACCCTAAATGACCAGATTAATTTCTGATGCTGCTCCGTAGGATTCTTCCAGAAATACCTTCCATGGAATGAATGTTTTTCTTATATTTTAGCCTGCCAGTCTACTGTCTAATCCAAGGCCCATCAATGTCAGGTCTTCAGATAAGGTCAGCATCCACCGTGGCCGAACACACAATTAACTATAATCTAGCCATAAATACCAAGTTAACACACCTGTGGAATTTTGGCATCTACAGGTGCCAGGTGGTGTTCTTAAATCATAAATACCAGCTCATGACACAGATTTTGTAAATATTGATCCCTCGCTCCCCAGCTACACCTAAGGTTAAACCACTGCCTTGTAGCACACCTGATCACCTGAACTCCTGCTCCTGTTTGAGAGGCTGGCAGGGATTAATTACTTTTAATTGATCAATTAAGGACCAGGTGGAAGGAACCACAGAGGTGACAGTGGCTGTACACTCATTCACTTGCAGCTGCTGCAAAATACCTGCAGAAGAAGCAAGATAGGGAAGCAAACTAATGTGATGAGTAGAATTACACTTTGCACGCTTGAGCACACCAAAACAAGTCAGAGCTGCTCATTCTGTCTCATTGGAGGATTTCACTCCCTCTAAGCTCACCAGGAGCTTCCTCCACAGCTTACTAAAATCATGTGAAGGATTCCCCTTGTCTTTGGTCAGCATAAGCAAGAGCAGATCCCACTCTGCGCTCCTTGCACATCTGTCTGACACACTGAAGTCACCTAAAATGTTTTTTCTTCTCCACTACAGTGTTTCCCTTCCATCGTTTTACACTGTGTGCTTCTTTCTTTGTAAAACACACAGCAAATGTTCAGGGAGGCACATGTCCTGCTTCATGGCACCTAGGATAGGCTGGACGCTTCCTTAATTATATACGCACTAACCTAGTCCCACTGACATAAAGGGTCTGCCTCCTTTCCATCAGATGCTATTTGACAAGAGCTGGGTGATGCTGCTGACATTTTTACAGTAGAAGTGTGATAACCCTCATTGCACTGCTGCACAAGAGAAAGCTTCCTGACAGCAGCTTACTGCAATTTCTAAAACACCACCAAGCAAAAACCTCCTTTGCCGAAGCTCTTCCTTCAATCCCAGGTTCTTTAAGCACACGGAGTGCTCGCTGTCAAATACAAAGATTTATCTAACTGCAGAATCTGAAAACTACCACTTATCAAAATTAATACTTGCTTATGTCGAGTGTTTGATGATGTATCCAAAATAAAATGGCAGCTGGCTGTCACCAGAACCCACCCGTTTTCTGATACCTCTGGAAAGGAAGCAGAGATAGTGGACCATGACTTTTTCTTCCAGAATGGCGTACATTATTTGGTTGGGTACGGTTGTATCCTGAAATTTTTCCTTTAACATCCCTCTTCTTCAGCAGTGAGATAAAATTTGCCTTCCCCTGTCTGTCCCAACTGAAGGCATCAAGCAGACCATTACTTCTTTCTATTCTTGATTCTGCAGACACCTGGAGAAGACACCAGAGAGGGACCTGTGGAAGCCCCACTTCCACAATCTCTGTGCAAGAGCCCTCTTCTTTGGAGCTCTTTGCTTCAAAGGTGTTGTCTTACTTATGAATGTGGCTTCTCTCCCTTAGATCATGACTTGGGAAAATGATAATGATTTTTCTCTAGCACTTGTGGAAAGTTATTGTGTAGTCAATTGCTTTCCCACACAGCCATAGAATGAAGCACGTTGTTTCCTGAAAGAGGGTTTTGATTTCAATCTTCTCTTTTAAAGTGGGCAGGGTGGAGAAAGGATGTTTTGCAACCAAATTGCACAGTCCCTACTCTGCTACAAATTTCCACTTCACAAAATTAATTCATTTAGTCCTTCAGTGAAGTGTGTAAGGTGAAAGAAGATAAATCCAGGACCCTGATATCAAATAAATATTAAGTTAACATAGTCAGGGAAAGAGCTGTTTGTACTGTTGTGCTCTGCTACTGGAGTGTTAGCTATTAACAGAAAATCAGAAGAAACGTGGTCTAAACGGTTATAAAATAGATATAACCCTTTTGTGCTCAGAACTCGAGCTGCATATGCCTGGCTATTTGGCTATGCTGTTTGACTACAGCAGCAGCAAGGATGTGAAACACCTGGCCTGCTTGTTTAGCTACCATGAAGAGGGAAGGTTTCCTACATGGCTTTCCAAGAAACAAAAATAAACATAAAACCTGCATGTAAGCGTACACAAACAGCATGTAGAAATTGTGAAGCTATGCTTCTACAAAGCATGTACCTTAAACCAGACAAAAACTTCCTGAAGATCACTTCCACTGTGGATACTGCTCATTGCAAGCACATACAACAGAGTGCCTGCCCTATCCCCAGCAGTGTTCAAGGCCAGGCTAGAGGAGGCTTTGAGCAACCTGGTCTAGTCCAAGGTGTCTCTACCCACAGCAGGGGTGTTGGAACTGGATGAGATTTAAGGTCCTTTCCAGCTCAAACCATTCTGTGATTCTATGACATATTTGAAGCATGTAAAAAAATTATTTTCTGTGCCCTTTGTTGCTAGAAGATAGTCCTAGGAATTAGGGGAAAAAAGAGCCTGTCAGTCAATGACTAATTTGTTCCTAAGTCAATAAAGTAATTCAAACTTTCTGCCATAGAGTTGACAGAAAAGGCTGGAATAAAACTTTTGCTCTAGTCTCGGGTTTGGTGTCTGAAAATAGGGCCTTTATTATTCCTTATGTAAGACTACCTAACAAGCTATATAAACCACAAATACAAGTTCTTTCTATACAGGAGTTTGCCTTTGTCTAATAGTGAGTCAGCATCATCTGACAGATCAATTTTCTCTGAGTGTAGGATGTGGATTTTGCATATCACGCTCTCCAAGGGCACCTGTTGGAAACTTGGGTCACTACAGCATGGAATTTCACACTGCACACAAAGTCAACTCAACGGCCTCCCTCTGCAGAGACCCACATCACAAAATCTCATCAATAAGAATGAGGCTGATACCAGATACCTCAAGTTTTCTGTCCTCCAGATCTGCCTTTCTGGAAAAGGGACAACAGCATTCCTTAATGCTTTCTTGGTTCTTTCTGAAACTGTTAATGTGTCAAGTATCCATATGATCATTCAGGTGGGAAGGGCCCTCAGGAGGTATTTAGTTCAACCTCCTGCTCCAAGGTGGGTCAGCTGTGAGATCAGATGAGGTTGTTCAGAGCTTTGTCCAGCCAAGCCTTAAAAACCTCCCACAATTTCCAGCTTCTCTAGGGACCACGGTTCCAAAACTTCATTGCCCTAACGTTGAAAAAGCTTTCCCTCATGACCAGTCTGAACCTCCATTGTTTCAATTTATGTCCACCCTGCATCGCTCTTCTGCCGTGGACCACTGTTTTTCCCATAACCTCCCCACAGATATGGCTTCTGTTAGGTGCCCCAAAGCTATCTCTTCTCCCAGCCTAGCCCTCTCAGCCTCTTCTCATGAAGAACTTTCTGATCCAGGGGGGCCCAAACTGTACAGTGTTCCAGATGCAGTCTAACACATGAAGAAATCATTTTCCTCAATCTACTGGCTGCACTCCTGCTAACACAGCCCAGGATGCTGTTGGCCTTTCTTATTGCCAGGGCCAGCTGCTGGCTCCCATTCAGCTTGCTGCCTGCCGAGACCCCTAGGTCCACTTGAGCAGAGCTGCTCCCCAGCCAGGCAGTCTCTGGCCTGTTTTTCTGCAAACTTCCACAAACTTTTGATATCAATTCTGCCCGGATGGCCAGAATCCCTCCCCATGCCACACACAGCAGAAGCTCCCAGATCTCCAATGATGACCTGCAGTAGTAAGCCAGGATTAACTTCACAAAGACAGAAGATAAAATGCTGTTAATGCCCTTTTCCCAGTATCTTTAAAAACAAGTGTATGAATTCCTCCGCATTCTTGTATCTGAAAACGAGAACAGCTGCTGTGAGGTGTTCCTTTCCTCTGAGCATGGTTGTTTACAGTAAAGAATACTAGGCTTTGATCATCCACTTGTATTTACTAAATTGATTCCAGCATCTTTGCCAGTGGGCTGTATGGATTCTCAGCATGAGATGCTTTCGCTCATTTGAAGTGGTTGAGATTGTTTTTCAATGGATTTTTCCGTTATGCTCTGTGCAATCTTTCTCCAAAGCACAGTTTGTTCCCTGGGCAGTGCTCCTTGTCCAACGCAATATCCTGAACCGTTTTATATCTTGCTCAATACTTTGTTTTCTTCCCATGATGCTTTACTTCCATTTATTCTGTCTCAACCAAAGTTTCCTTTTACAGCTCTCTCACATGTAACATGATACATTTGGTAGTAACTGTTAGGTAGGGCTTTTTCTCCCTCACCCTCCATCTCTTCAGTGTTAGAAGTTTAGGGGTGGTCAAGTCTCCTCGGGGAAGGTACAATGCCTTTTTCTAAAGGTATGTGCCCCCCCTCTTTTTCCTCCCTTTTTTGTTCATACTGAAAGTTGGGATGCTAAATGGTATAGACAGAGCAATCCTGCATGCTCTACAACTCCTGCATGAATACCGCCCTCCCCAGGAGATCACCACCATTACACACACAGGTTTTAAACAGAGACATTTAAAGCCCAACAGGAGGGCTGGACAAATCAGCACATCTATGACAGAGAGGAAAGGAATCCCCAAGCCCCAATCTAAAGCTTTGTCTACTAAGACAGCTGTAGCAAATTGATGGATTTTCCTCTTCTTCATGTCAGAGCCCACCAAAAGACGCACAACCTTACTGCCTGAGCTGCAGACTTACAGCTGAACTTACAGACTGTGAAAGAGCAGGTGAAGATTTACAACAGCTAGGACAGCAACACAACACACAAGAGTTAGTGGGGTTGTGCATCTTGCAGTACTACTCACTCACCAAAACATCATTTCTAAAGTTAAAAGAGCAATTCTGGCTCTCTTTATTGTGTTACTTGCTTTTAACTGTATCACAATGCAACTCTTAAATCAGCAACATTCACTAAACTAGATACAAGTACTGAAAACACAAATGTACTTACACCTCTAGTTAAGGTTTACTTCCAAATGCAAATAACTCATACAGATACTCATTTAAAGTGAGCGAGCATGTTCAAATGAACACCAACTGAAAGAAAAAGCTTCTAGAGTTAGTCAACAGCAGGCTGCAGAAATACAGCAGTTTTCAAGTAGGAAAACTAGAAAAACATGAAATTGAAAGAATTGTACTGTTCCTTAAATGTACATCATCTCCCACAGCAAAAGTTTCCAGGTTAGCAGGTTTGAGGGAATGCACATGTTGAGCTATGCCAGGGAATTTACCAAGAAGATCTGTCCCCTTTTCCAGAAGTGTAAAAATCTCAACATCTCAAATTTAAAACACATAAAAATCCACAAGCAAAGGCCAAACATTTCACTCTAAGTTTCCTAAGTTTACTATTTTAAATAGCAAGCAACAACAAAATCCACCTCACTTCCATCTTGAGATGTACTAGATGCAGTTTTTCCAGTTAAAAAACCGCCCCAACCAAAACCAGGCCCCAGGACTGACTTCAGCTGAAAATCTGCCTCCTAAATACTCCCTAGGACATGGGCATATTTACATGGCTTAGTTATTCACCACTGCTATTACTCTTCTTAAGACTCTATTACAGAACTGGGGCTCTGCTGTAACCTGTTCACTTCCCCAACTGTTTTTCCTCTTGTAGAATCCGTATAGTACAAAAGCCTCATAAGAGCAAACTAAATTCATGACTGTAGATATGCAAATTTGACAGAATAATATTAAATATTTAATTAAGTACTGGTCTAATTAAATACTGCAGTTTTGTATTTGTTACAGGCAGAAACAGCTCTGTATTTTTTAAATCCTCAAACCGGGCTGTATATAAGATGTATCCTGTGCTATGTTACGTCCCTCCTTTCACAAGTGGGCAGCTGCACCTAGTTCTGTAAGAATCAGCATGCTAAAAACATACTTGAAGTGCTCTTATCTGTCTGTAGGCAATAGCAACACATGTAACTTTCAAGTTAATGACAGTATATCCAATATACAGCAGTAGGTAGTTTTGATCAGGAAATCAACAGCTATTACGTGGCAATAAATAGCATCCTATAGCAATGCAAGGCTGCTAACTCAAGAGTTACAGAAAATTACTCACAGTTCAACTCCAAGTTCACACATCTAACCCTACATTATCTGGTGGTTGTTTCTCCCCTCCCTCCCCCAGTATAAAAAGAGTTGCTGGTATTTCTATAGTGCTAAGATGAAGAACATTCAATGATTCAGTGCGTGAAGATAAACCCCACATTGGGGATGACAGGCCTCTTGCTGCTTCTGATCACAGCATTCACGTGGCAGCCACCACTTACACTGAAAAGCAACATTACATAATAAGTTATTTTCAGTTTCCTCATTGCTAATTTCTTCCCAGTCGTCCAATCCTTCCACATTGCTGTCTGCTTCAGAGGCATTCACCACTTGCCACAAGAATGCAGAAAATCAGCAGAAGCAAAGAAGTGACACGAGCAAGTAAGAGTAAGAATGTCAGTAAGCGGCAGTAATGGAGTCAAAGACCCATTTTTGAATTACAAACAGTAATAAATGCTAATATCAGATATTTGCAATTTTTTTAAATGAGATGCATGGTAAGAACACTATGTTGCAAACATCATTTTACTTACCCCTTTACTTGCTTTGTAAAGGGTTGTAAACTAGCCAAGTAGTGATACAAATGTTTAATTCCCATTTCTGTGAATTAAAACAGACGGCCACCATTGTATTCACATCCTCATCTAGCACTGTCTCTGTGGAACTCTACTAATTCAAGTGTGTTTGTCTGAGCCTTACAAAAAATACACCAAGAACATAAAAGCTTGAAAGTAGGTGCAAGTTACACAAATACTCTTAATATATTTTCCTTCTGAATTCCCTTTAGGCACTAACGCCTGCATAATCAAGGCAACAAATCAGACTGAATCAGACTGAAGTCAGACATATTTATGAACAGAAAAGAAGCTGAGAAATTAATATTTGAAATCAAGGAAACATACATCGGAACACATCATTCTAGAACAGAACCACTGGCTGTTCAGCAGGAGCGTTTCTCACACAAAAGCGGCAGTTTGAGCTGTGAAAAAAGCCGCTGTTTCTGCCGAGCAGAGCACCCGAGCGTCCTCCAGGGCCGGGCTAGGTATCACAGAGCCGGGTTTGTGATGCGACTTTTCCGCGGGGCGCGCTGCCCTCTGGCGCTACGAGTCGGGAAGGGGCTGGCTGTGCGAACCGCTCCTCGTCTTCAGCTGCGACTGGGCAATGTCTGCCAGGGCACTCTGGATCTTTTCTAGCAGCACATCCCCACGGTAAACTACCTCTTCCAGACGGGCAGCTGCCTCGTGGTTTTCTTCTTCTAATCGATGCAGGCTAGCGGCCTTTAAAATAAAAGGGAGAAAAGTGAGGATCTTCAAGTAGAATACAAAATTGGCTTTGCTACTAAAGGATGGTAATGGAACAGTCTGTGCTTCCTAGGAAGAAGGAAGACTCTCTTAGCCCCTGAACTACATACTAGCAACTTGTTATAAGTTGCAGCCTAAAACAGTACACATCCACATGGACTAAACACAACCCCCCCACCAAACAGATAAGTTAGCTTCTTTCACACTACAGCTCAAGGCTCAGTGCAGCTTTTCTGGACAAGAAGTGAAAATTTATCCCCCTCCCCACTCCCTTAACTGAAAGGTGCTCAGCAAGATGTAAGCATAAAAGAGTTCCAACCTCCCTGCCCATGGCAGAGAGTTTGGAACTAGATGATCTTTAAGGTGCCTTCCAAACCAAACTTAGAATCACTTAGGTGATTCTGTAACTTACTTAAACCTTTCTGTTAAATTGCATATTTCAGGTGAAACTGTATTATTTAACCTCTTTTTATTTCCTCAGCGTTTTGTTTCAGAGCCAAACTGCTTTTCAGTTAGACAAATTTTAGTGAAACACAACATTTTAACTTCAAGTATTCTAATACTTACAAATATTTACCAAATTTAAAACTACTAAAACTTGTTCTAGCTGGATAACAGAAGAGACAAAACAAAATAGTTTCAAACTGGTATTTTTTTCAAAGCAGTTATACAGGTCCTTAAGAAGTCACGCTTAAGGCAACTGACAAATTCTATCCACATATTCACCTTCTGTTCTGCAACACCGATGTCCTTAGTGACAGTTCATATACACATGAAGGACTTGGTAGCCCATGGAGAAAGGATCAGAGAAGGAAGATGGCAAAGCGAAAAGTTTGAAATTGAGAAGCCAGCTCGGTTCCATCAGTCTTGGTTGTTAAATAGTTGGCTGAAGGTAAAGATTTGAGCAGGGTATATATTGCCAACTTCACCACAAGGGAACCCAAAAGGGACAGGTAAATTGTACTGGGCATTAGTGTAGCAGCCCCTTTTATCATTTAAGACAAGCCTCAGATTTGAAACATGCACCAAGACAACCTTAGTGTAAAAACCAAAAAATTAGGTTGGCCTAAGTATACTGTGATAGCCAAGTATCTGTCTACTACTTCTCAATAAAGCCAAATGTATTTTAGTGTTTCAAGCACCTTCAAAATAGGTTTTTTTAAAGAACATCAGAACATTTATCTCTAATACTGCACCAAATTAAACAAAAGAAAATAAAAGTCAAAACCAGAATCAGTACAAGATGGAAAAAAGATCAGAAATTCTGGTGAAGCAAGATTATGTATTAACAGAGCAAGAAACTGAGTATCGGCTCTAAGGCAAGTATGTTCCTATGGGACAACCCACTCCTCCTTCTGGAGCACCCCGTTTTTCCTGCATCAGATGTCACTATGATCAGACCCTGCTGTATCATGGAAGAAGCCTGTAATTTGTCTGCAACAGGAAAGCTGTCTTCAGCTACTGAATATGCAGTTACACAGAATTATGCTGGTGTTAACAGGCCCAATTAGTATGCTCAGCAATTGCAACACTTCCAAATTTAACCTCCCCTGTTTAAAACCAAATGCGATGTCACTGTCAAGTCATTTGTATTTGGCCCAGTAGGCACTTCTAATATTAGTCTTCATAAAATGCTTTTGAACAGGTTTATCAAATTGGGTGAAAAACCTTTGGGTGATCTTAAAGCAGTTTCACGATTCTCAGAGAAACATCACTCTGCATTCTAAAAAGAAAATATTTGGTGCAAATCTAGCTAGCACTTAGATAAAAAGGAAATCAAAAGAAAAATGCTGTTTAATAGGTAAGATCTGGAGAAAGAAAAAATCCCAAAGCCCCAAACCAACACAGCTGCATTCTTTGAACTTCAGGTTCAAGGAATTTTTTGCAAGTCAGAAACAGCTGAGGATTGTGAAAGGACTCCCAAGCTGTTTGCAGCAGTTCAGCTCCTGTAAGGCAGGAAATGGAGGTTTGGTACTAGCGGCACCTGCTAACAGCTGCCTGGCCAGCAGCTGTTTTCTCTTCCCAAACTCCTCCTAGAGTACCTGCGGTCTAAAAAGAGAAGGAGCAAGAAACAAGAGCACCAAGTTTGGCTGCTCCAAAGAAGGACACCCTACTACTGAGAACTGAAAGCACTCTTTTGTGACAGAGCTGGAAAACTTAAAGGTTATCCTGCAAACAAACAGAAACGCTGTAGAAGAGCAAAAAGCTTCAGTAAAGAGCTGTCTCTGCAGCTACGAAATAAAACACGCTTTCAGTGAGTGCAAGGACATGATCCAAGGGAAACAACAAAACCCAAAACAGCAAAAAACGAAACAAAACAAACACCACCACAATGTATCAGTCCTGTTGCAACTGTTGTATTAATATTTTAATAGCTGGGGAAAAAAAGGGGTAGCAGTTTGCAGTACTGCGGTATTAGAAGTACTTCTGAATAGAAACCAAAATCACAGTCTAACAAAAACCTAAGTTTTAAATATTCTCACTGTGTATAAATTTATTTAGAACTAGATGCAAGTTCAGTATTTCCACTAAGCCTATACGGTACTCGCAGGCTACCCCTATGAAAAATTCAGGCTTGTAACAAAATCATTATTTGAGATTACACGGCCTGGAGAATAAAAAAGGGGTTTTAAAGCAGAAAGAAGCTTGCCTTCAATTATGTTCTGATACTTTAATAAAGACCACACTTACCTGCAAAGCTGCTGTTGATTCTTCACTCGGCAGGGAATCTATTAGAACATCGATATCTTTAGCAGTTCGTGCAATCAATGCTGCAAACAGCTGGGCGTACTCTTTAAGAAAAGACAAGGCAGCCTACTCAGAATAGGATCAGAAATCAGCACAGCTCTGTACACACAGCACAGAAAGTTCTGCAAACCTGAAGGATGCAGCTGTTAAAAAATCTCCTACATGAACAACAGTATTGCAATTGATAAGAACTCAATTATACTAGAAGGTAGATCAATTCTAATCCTAGATTAAACAAGGTAACTGGTTATACAAAGGGCCGGGCTCTGCATAAATGAGAAAATAGCCAGAACTCCATCATGGTTAGCCAGTTAAGAAATTACTGAAACCAGCATTGAGCATCCTAGTCACTACATAAAGCACTGAGAATTATCTAAAGACTAACTTTTTAGCCCTTGCCTTGAAGTTTGCCACTAGACTAAAAAAGGATACAAAGATAGTGATTCAAACAAGATAGGCTATTTAAATCATGCTAAGCTATAGGTCACTGGTGAAAGGATTTGGAGTTTTATAGTTTAAAGAAAAAAGAATCCCTAATCAGCCACAGAAAAAGTGAATTTTCCCCTGAGAAATGGAAAAGTATTGGAAGTTACAGACCACTCAGTCCCATCTCTGTGCAAGGCAAAATCTTGGAGCACATTCTCTTGGAAGGCACAATAAGGCACATGAAAAACAACAAGGTGCTTGGTGACAGCCAGCATGGCTTCACTAAGGGGAAATCCTGCCTGACCAAT
>JAOEHY010018424.1:0-51807 GCA_025447955.1 Psilopsiagon aurifrons | reverse complement strand
CAGTTCCTGATGGATTCCCTCTCCAGCATCCTTGTAGGCCCCCTTCAGATCCCGGAAGGCTGCTATGAGGTCTCCACGCAGCCTTCTCTTCTCCAGGCTGAAGAGCAATCGAGGAAAACACTAAGTATGATCTTATAGCTATGATTTTTTCCATTTTATTGGATGCATAAAATTACTTTTAAAAAGGCAACACAAAAGAAGCAGAGAAAGATCTCCATCTGTCATGCTGTAATTCTAATCTAGCGCTGATTATTCCCTTTGAAAGAAGGAAAAAGTCTTGATAAAACAACATGTAAATTAAAGTTGTCACACAGCCAGAGACTGCATAGCCCATATGAAAATAGGTACCTTGGCAGTTTTAGATTGGGATCCTTTGCTTAGCCCTTCATCCTGCTACTACTTGGTTCCCCCCCAGGGATAACGCTCTCTTAGGTTGCTGAAATTCCAGATTCTCCCGCTGTAACATCTTCAGTTGCAAAAAGTCACTAATGTGTCCTAATCTCAGAGCCTCAGATTCAGCTAAGTAGGTCATGTCAACCCTCACTGTAGCTTACAGTCTAGTTGGAGGTTCCTCTATTGGAACAAGAGTGAACATAAAACTAAGAACCTGATGTCATGTTTTCTAAGCAGCAGCATTTCAGCAGACAGCACCACACACTAGAACAGACCCTGCACGCCCTGGATTTTGGTAGGGTAAGTCATAAAGACCAAACGGATCTGTTATGGACACTTATCACATTTAGTATTCAGTGTAGAGTTTGTGAGTCAAATTAGGTGTTTAGGAGTGACACCCTGATATGTTATTTCTGGACTGAAAATAACAGCCATATGAAGGACCATAGGGCAATTATATAATAGGATGCACAAACACTTCAGGTTTAGCCTGAGGCCTTTACCTTTCCTTAAGTGTGCTAACATGTAATATTCTTTGTCAGACACTGAATCAAGCCAAATTCTAGGTTTTGCCCTTTGCTTAATGGCATCATCTGCCTCCTTTCTGAGAACGCGGTCTAGAATACTTCCATCCTTCTGTTCAGCTTGGCTTGGCTTTTTCTCTACCTTTATCTACAGCAGTTCTTGTTATTCTATGATATCATGTCTTTCTGAAGTATTTTCTGGGGCATATTTTCAGCCCTAGAATACATAATTTCATTTCCTGCTGCAAGCCATTCTAGCTCAGACATATTTAGTAAGCAAGCTCCCCCGCTGAACAAGTTAGACACAAAGACCAGTCTATGTTCAGTGTTACTGGGTCATATATCCTTTATTGTAATTTTAGTTATAGTGTGTTGGTTTCTGCATGACTGGGCAAATTTTTAAGCATGTAAGTTTCATTTGTGTTAAAGGTGATAATTTAATCGCTAGACAGAAAGGTCTGTGGAAAACTTCTCATAATTACTTTCCTCTGCTGCACAAAACACACCTTATTTCTCCTCAGGTATTTTCCATTCTTACCTTCAGGTTTCAGCATACCTATCTCGCATCTCACAATTGTCTGTCCAAAGACTGGGCACAGATTAAGAGAGAGGTTGCTTTCATGATTTGTGAAATCTTCTGCATTACTTCTTACAAGCTTCTTTTGATTAAATTGTAAGATCCTTCTTAGGTAGAAGGGTAACACTGTCCTGGTTTTCCTCCAACTTTACAGGCTGATCTCACTCCAGAGCAGGCAAATTTTCATTTCTTGTTCCACCATCCCACCAGGATGTTCTGGCAGTCTTTGTAACCATGCTGCTCCATTACAACATGGTTTTAATCAGGGGTTCCACCAGCTTCAAAAATTGTATACTTGACTAAGTCTCAAATATTTCAAAAACATTTACAAAGTTTATCCAACTTGTCTTTGAAATCTCTCTCAGAAAACTATTTCCGCAGACCATGTCACCATTCCCCTTTCTTTACCACAGTTTGATAACTAGATTTCATGTCATTCTCCTATTAAATGAATCAATTTCCATAACTTCCCTGATGTAAGAGATTACTTTTATCCTTGATCCCTCTCCAATTATCTGCAATGATTCTTGATTACGATACTCCTGTTATTCTCGCTCCCACCCACCACTCTGTTTCTACTTCCAACCCTGACAACGGATAAGAAAACTCAAAGTCAGAAGTAACACCAAAGAGCAGGCTTTACTCCACCTACAGGGAATCTAACATTCAGAAATAAAACAAGAGAAGAAATTAATGCCTCTAGCCCCACAGCTGCTAACGTTTCCAGACAGAATGTTCCCTGCTAGTCAATACATATATAAATACCACTTCCAAATAAGCCTCCTTCAAAGCAAAGTAGCCAGCCAGGAAAGCTAAAAAAAAAAAAAAAAAATTCTAGTACAACTTTCGGGCCCTGTTCCAGTGCTACTCACCAGCACTACTTCTGCAGCAAGAAGGAATGAAAATGTCTGATTTGCCTCTGAGCAGATCTTAAACAGCTAAGAAGAGGCTGTCTGCCGGCACAAACTCCCCCACCCCACTTTGCTGGGGGCCTGTGCAACTACCACCTTCGCACCTCCTGCAGTCATACAATTCAATTTTCTTACTGAAGCCCACCAACCAAACCTTGAATGATGTGTGATACAAACTCCCTGCATTTCTATTGTCTCAAAGTTGCTCAGAGGACAAAGTAGGAATGTGGGGGTTTTTTTGCTGACTTTATAATCTAAGAAGGGATGTTGAGCAGTAAGCTCATTTTACACAATGCTTTCCAACAGACACTTGCAGCTTTTCAGCACAGAGCTGCACTTCAAATGTAGGTCAACAGAAGGTACAACTGCATAGGAAGATCACTACTAAGAAATAAAAGCAAACTAGATATACTTCACAGAGGTTTCTGAATTCTACATAACTAAATATGATATTAAATTACAGAAAATAATGAAAGGAGCATTAAAAGGTTGTGGATTTTCAGCAACAGAATTGCTTACACAGGAATGCTTCACCATCAAATATCTATTGTATTAAAGTCGGTATCTAGCTACATTTTTAATCCTTTTCAATAGTCTACTGTTGTTCAAACACCTTTTTTGCTGATCTCAGAGAGCTTAATTCATCCTATTGTACAGCAGCATAGAAAAGAGGCTGTCTGCTCTAGAAAATATGAAAAATATTGTCCCCTTCCTTAAGATAAATTGCAAAATGAGAAGGTTTCTCATCAGCTTTCACCTGCAAATGAATGATGGAAGTTAACCTGCATATTCTGTTTCTTCTTAATCATTCTGTCTAAGAAACCCAGTTATTAAGCACATATTCATTAAAAACAGTGTTAAAAGCTAGGTACTTAAAGAGACAGCATCTGTACAACAGCAAAACAACACTGACACACTTTTGAACACCCACACACTTCACTGCTACACTGGGGACGTGCAACCAAGCAATCACTGCTTATGCTCAATGATTCAATGGCACTAGTTCATATCCCTGAACTACAAGTTCACTGATTAACTCCAAATATCAGTATACATAGGATTTCTATGTGTTACAAGGAAACAATAGTATCTTTTTCCCAAGAACTGCTTTGTTTTTTCCAGTTGAATGCTATAATCTAAGCAAGTACAACCCCTAATTATTTATCTACAATATAGAAAGTTTAAGAACACATGGATTTCCTACTTCTGAACAATTACTCTACTGGTTTAAGCACGTTCTATTAAGTTCAAGTTCTCTTCTTTGTTATATCACATTTACCCATAGTGAAGTGCTCATTACAAGGTATAACATGCCTAAGACAGACTCATCATAAAATAGCACTGGGAGAGCTTTAAAAGGGGTGTCTAGGCCACACGCTTGACCTAAACAAGGATCAAGAATACCTGAACCATTCTGACATGTGTCTAACCTCTTACACCCCCTAGGGGTCCAGACTGTGTGGTGAAGCTCTCTCTATCCCTTGGCTTTACAGCTTATACCCAGAAAGCTTACCCTGTTTAACTTAAATTTTCCTCACTGCAGTGTAAGTCACAGTGATGAAAAGCAGAGTGAAATGTTCAATGGTAGATAAACTGGAGGAAACTCTAAACTAAGAATTTCCCACTTAACTTAGTAGGAAAACTTCATTTAATGTCATTTAAGCAGTCTTGGGGTCCACAGTCCCCAAAAGTAAGTCATGAACATGCTTCACTCCTACTGCAGATTTGTAGGCTCCTTGTACATTTGCCAGCCTGCTTGCTTGGCCAAAGCAAAAACAAATACATTACAAAAAAAAATATATTAATTCCTGAAAATCTACTAAAGAAATAGCTATAATTGTTCAATAGTAAAACAGTAATAGAAGTTTATGATCCAGACAGTCCTTCCTCTGAGTTCGGCAATGATTTTTAACACATTGTTTAAACTGAAAATAAGTCATTGAAATATGTTCTTCATTTAGCAATTTTCACTGGAGTAGTTCGGATCAGACTGAACCTACTCGGACTCTAAATGACACCAGACAGATGCAAGGAGAGACATCCTGCATCAGTGTTTCCGGAAAGTAGACTGTTGTCAACTGGAAGGTTTTTCCCATGTAAGGAGGAGCAAACAAATCCAGAAGGCTTTTGTTGCTTTCCTTTCGGAATAATTAATGTTAAATACCATGAACAGTGAAAACTGGCAGCCCAAAAAGAACTTAATATGCTACAGGATTTTAGCAAAAAAAGAAACTGATATACAGTCAGAACTTGAATTTTTGCTCAGAAAAAAAGATGTAGCTAACATTGATTCTGGCAGTTTTATTAAGTGCTTTATATAAAAGTCACTGAAATTCTGTAGGTACCAGGTATTTGTGTACATAGTTGTACAGAGTTGCTGGCAGTATTTTTTGTTGTTTTAATAGCAGAATTAGATTTACCATTATTTCCAGCTCAGGTCTCGCACAAGCTATATGGAAACTGGGTTTACAGGATAGAAACATAAAAACACCTCCAATTCTCTATCCAGCAGCATTAATCCACTCAAAACCAAAAATCAATTTTTAATTAGTGAAATAGCTTGAGAAATCATGTTCTTATACTATGTTTGTGATCCTGCGGAAGTTAATAGCAAAGCTACCGTTGATTTTAAAGTAAATAATGTTGAACTTGGCATTTTCAGGCCCTTTCCCAAGTAATTTCTCTAAGGCTAAGTCTCAAGGAGCAAAAACCTGTATGTGCTTTTTTAAGTCACGTTTACTCAGCTGGATGGGTGTGATATGATTGAAAAGCACTGTTTAAGAGAAGGCTAGAAAATCTGAAGCCATGTATTAGCTTACTAAACTAAAGAGGATTCTATTTACTCATATTGAATTCATTCAATTGAGCTCACAAGAGTGAAGGACACACTCCTATTTGCTTACGAAGGCATACCCTAACTGTAACAGTGGCATGTCATGTTAATTCGCTGGAAGAGAAAGTGACATAAACGCAGCATAGAAAGAAAGTGATGACTTATACAATGTATCTAGAAAACTAGTCTAGTCTGCTATACAGCCATACTTTATTTTTTATCAGCATTTCACAGTGCACAGCAAAACACAAGCTGTGATTAATAAGGGAGTCTATGAGCTACTTATAATTTTGGTTAAATTTGGCAGGACAGTTTCCTGCACTTTTAAAACTACAAATCTTACTTCACTCACAGAATTAGTGGACTGCACTGAGACTTTCATTTTGGATCAGGAATTTAAAGAGTAGCAATATGACAAAAGGTAATATATTAAGATACAAATAAGTAATTTAGCAAAATTAGTTGTAGTAATAAAACACAGCAGGTAACTAAGACACAATGTTTTTCTATTTACAGTTAAATACCCAGCAATTTTAGCACAAAAGGCTACCTGACTTGAAGGAGAAACCACATGTAAGAAAAAAGATAACTTTCTAGGGAATAAATGTTTTAGTAATTCAGACCATATAAAAGTAAGAAATGGTGAAGAAGCAAAGAAAGCATACACAGGCTTCTACCACTTGCCTGGATTTATGTGTGTCCTCTACCAGATGTACTTGTTTAGAATATCTTTTTGCAAAGAGACAGAAATATTTATCTTCAATTTTCTCTAGTCCACTGAGAAATACACAAAACAGAAAGCAAAATCTCTGGAAAACAGCATGCTTCAGTAACTAAGACATTGTAAGGAAAGCATCAGCACTGGCCCTAGAAGCCTGAGAAATTAGACTCCATTTCCCTACAGAGGTAGGAGGCAGAGCACATGAAGGGCAAGTGCAGGGGTCAGAAAAAGAGATAATGCTGGAACATACCTAAACCAAAGTACCAAGCCTACATACATGCAGGTGCTAAATGCAGGAATCTGCTGCGAATTTTTTCTGTTTAACCATACGGTAAGAAGGCCCAGATATAACAGAAATAAAACTTTATTGGGAGAAGAAGGGAAAAAAAAAAAAAAGAAAAAAGCTTAAAAGACACTATTACTCATGTTCAAGACCTATCAGAGATACAATGTTAGGAAATGGACTATGGATTTAATCCTGTATCAGAAAGTCCTCCCTCTTTCTTTCCTTTTCCAATATCTTTAAAAGTGTGAATAAGTCCACAGAGGATTAATGTCATCATTAGGGGTATTTCTTCCAGGGAGGCAGTCAAGAGTAAAGAAAGGAAGAACTGGCTTTTTCCCTTCCCCCTTTCCTATCTCAAAGAAGAGAAACTGTATCAAGTAACTGAAAATCTTAAAACCAAAAAATACAGGAAAAAAAACCACCAAAAACCACATACACACAACAACAATTTCAGGAAAATCTTTGAGAAAAGACATCCTTTTGAAGTGACAGGACACAACTCTTTTCCCCAGAGTCAAGAACCACCGTGGTCAAGGCACACAGACGAGCTGCCTAAGGCATTATCCAAGGGTTTGCTACAAATATTTGTGCATTGATGCCAAGGCATTTATTTCATCTATCCATTTCTATTCACAACCCAAGATATTCCTTAAGAGTCTGCTAAAGGGAAATTTCAAGTCCTGTCTAACAACAACGAATTTGCAACAGTTGAAGAGTTAGCGTGAGACAAATGAGGGTTGGGGTTTAGAGGGTACATAAAATAATTAAAAAAAAAAAAAAAACAAAAAAAACACAAAATGAAAACATTTTTATGTGAGCTTTTGTACAAGGATACATTGAATTTCATTTTGTCAGAATGACAAGGCAATGCTGTTGTTACATTGGTTATACCAATGCCTAAAAGGAGTCGTTTTATTACATCAACTGTTCTAATATTAAATCAATGGATCCTACAAGACATACCATAAGGCAACTCATCTCTATTGTTATATATCTAAATTAAAAATGTATTAACTCATATACAACCACTACAATGGTTTCCACTTTTATTTGTGGTAAGTATGCACTGTTAAATAGCACATAAATATTTTTGGTCCATCATTACTCACTGCAGGGAAGACGGTGTTCCAGACATTAGCACTTCCTTATTGTCACATTGGTCACAACTGATGATGCTTGTAAAGGAAACAGTTACAGCTTGACTTCACAGATAGGTATTGATGTTAAATGATACAGATTAACTACCTCTTATTTTCATCATCAAAATAGACAACACTGAGTTGAGAAACTGATTCTTGTGCCAGGAGACAGAATTACAGAATCATAGAATAGTTTGGGTTGGAAGGGACCTTTAAGATCATCTAGTTCCAACTCTCCTGCGCAGGCAGAGACACCTTCCTCTAGATCAGGTTGTTCACAGCCCCATCCAGCCTGACCTTGAAGAATTCCAGGGATGGAGGACCCACAGCTTCTCTGAGCAACCTGTTTCCAGTGGCTCACCACCCTTACAGTAAAGAAGAGGCATTTCAGACAACGGCCATACACACCCAGTTCTAGAGATTGGTATTTCTCAGAGCCCTTGCTATACAAACAGGCTCTTAAGCCTAACAATGTTCTAGCACATACACAGTCACATTTCTTGACATTATTTAGCATGGCAGATTAAGATAGCAGTGGATGCAAAGCTATGGAAACATGTATCAACACCAGTAGGAATAGTTATATTACATCAAGCATTAACATGACAATTCCTATTTATAGCATTCTTTAAAAAACAGCTAACAAACTTTTTATATTTCAGCCTAATCTGCAATACATTTTTTTCCTAAAGCATATGGTACTCTTAAGGTAACAAGCCACTGTCCTATAGCTTTAAATCTGGGTTCCTAAGTTGCACGCTTAGCTGTTCAGTTCCTCCTTAGGACCTGCATCTCTTCAATGATAGTAAAACCCAAGGAAATAATAATTTCCTTTATAAACTTTTAAAATTAACTAATTTGAACTGAAGTAGTGAGGACTGTGTATGTTACACAGGCTCTGAACACCATGAAATTCATCAGCATGAAAGCTATTCTATTTCCACAGCTTTAACGATTGCTGGCTGCATCATCTCCTTTGCTATTGCTGGTTAAATAATATCTAGTGCTGTATCTGTAAAAGATACAGTAGTACGGCACTGGATGAGGAAAACTTAAGATGTTCTCTTCAAAATTAGCTGAAGATGCATGAAGTAAACAACAATTTTAAAAAATAATCTATAAATAGACATTGGGCTAATAGTTATTACATTCAATAATTTAGCATGATATGCATGGCAGCTTCGACCTCCAAAATAATTTAGTGCCTTGAGCTGAGATTAAATGCAGAACATTAATTTTTCCCTCTGGTTGTCAAGCCAACCAAGAGGCCTGTCAAATCCATTTAAATTAAGCCTGCATCATGTAATGATATTAAAGGAAATAAAATATTAATATCAGTCTGTGATAGAACACCGGACAAAATAGCTACAGTAAGGCAGCTTCAATTTAGTCCACCAATATGTCTTTATGCAGAAAGCAGGATTTAAAGGTCTGAAGGAATACATATTTGAGTTTATACGATAGGCTCATTTATAAAATGCTTCTGATTTTCAATTGCTGAGAATAGTTATTACGTAGGAAAAATATGGTTCCCAGTTTAATCCTATGGATGTAGCAAAAAAATAAAATATTGGACCACAGATGCCCACAGGCAGATGTTACTTCAGTGATAACAGTATGGCCATATCCATTTATTGCCAGTAATGAATTTTCTTCCTTCAGCTGGAAGATGATAAATGTCATGCAAAACTTCAATATTTCATGATATAAACATGGACTGAAAGGGCAGGTAGACTCCTAAAGACAAACAACTTAAATATTTAGGCCACAGGTGCTTTATCAGAACTGTAGGGTTTATGCTGTCAGTGCAGAACTACTTCAATAATAAGATGGAACAAATTAAAAACAAGTCTGTGCAGTTGACCACAAAAGAAGAAAAATAAACCTTGAAACCTGCAGATTTAGACATGATAAATGGGATTGGTTACATCTACATTCAGTATCACATGCATACAGAATATATTCAATGTGGCGTCCTTAATCTCCATTGCAGTTACTCTTTTTTAGCTTTCCAGATAATTTACTTTCCTAAAGTTGGGATTCCAAAAGAATGCAGGCTTAAAAATTTATCCCATGCCAGCTAAATCCAGAGATAATATTGCACATTGCAAGCTTGTAAAAACATTACTGGTAACTGTCAAAAACTGGATCAAGGCTTGTGTTCTTACTTCAGAATAGTTTTCTCTTAGCAGTTAATATTTTTTATTACAGGGGTTTTTTTATATGATGGTATGACTCTATATAATGCAAAATCTTGTTTCCAAGAACTGAAAAATTAAACTGTAATGTCCTCATCTTAATGCACTGAATTGCAAATGGAGGGCTGCACTGGGGTCACTGTAATCCTGCATATATGCATAATTACTATACACAGCACTTCATAGAAAACATGGACAGGGTCTGCATTAGCTTTAAAGAAATCAGCTCAGAGCAGGATATGCAAAGCATGCAGCAGGTAAAGGAAAAGGCTGAGATTTACCAGTGCAGAGTGAGCACAGGCAGATGTCCAGTTGGGCTTCGAACTCTATTTGTCACACGGCTCTAAGTCACCTCCCAGACATGAAGTTCCTTGCACAAAGCCTGTCCATCAAGCCTAGTTGAGTTTGCTAGTTATGTTTAACTGAAAATTACTAACTTTAAGAGACTAAAGCATTGGGCAGTCTATTATTCCTTAAACATCACACATTCAATGCAAGCTCATTCAGTCTTAACATTACAGGTTCTGAACTGATACGTGAGACAGCTCAGGACAAGCTGAGTAACTGACCAGTTCTTAGTGGGCATACTTCAACGGCTGCTGTAGAACCTTCCCCAATGAGTACTTCACTAGATAGGCCATAACCTGTAAGAGTTGTCATACTAGCTTTTTTTTTTAGCTCATCCATACTGCTCAAAACACATGGCATTCATATGACATACCCATGCAAAGTCCTCAACAAATTCTCTCTCACACACAGGAAGAATGCAAGATAAGTGGCTCACTGTGAGTGAGAGGCAATCAGATTTATGCCTGAGCTCACAGTTTTGATCCAAGTTCTAATTTCTACTAAAGAGGTCTAGACTACGCTAACTTGAGTGCTGCAAGACCAAATCAGTCTCCATGTTAAATCCCAAGAGACCTGGAACTGGCAGAAAGCAAAAGACCAATTTCAACTGTAGTAGCTGGGAGTCACATCACTTGGACTCATGTAAAGCCAGCACAGGTAATCAGTCCCTCCTGTGAAGGGGATGAGCAGGAAATCAAAATTCCTCTAACCTGAAGGCAGAAAAGCAGGAAATAATAGCTTTATCTGTGTCTTTAATTAGTATCACTAGATGGAAATAATCCTTGCCTTTTAATTTACCCCATACATATAACGCTAGGCTAAGGAAAGAACAAAACACAAGCAAACACACTGAGACACTTCTGTGCCTAACAATGTAAATGAACCACTCTGGGTCAGTTTTATAAAACCCAGGACACTTAATCACTATAGAATGTCACATTTTATCTAATATTGTTCAGCTTACTGGAAGAAGTCTCTGCTTTGGAGAAGTGGTAGGATTTGAAACAAGTATTGAAGAACAAGAATGGCAATAACAGAGGGAAGCAGACACAAGCAAGCCAGAACAGCACTCCACATGGAATGACATGTCTTGCTTCTAGCTAATCCTCCGTTTTCCTGACAAGAAATAATGATCTAAACTGAACTTCAGATTGAACTACTTGAGGATGACTTGCATCTGCTGATCAGCTTTGAAACATCACCTTTAGTCCCTGATTCACCAAACAATTCCAATATCCTCATGGTATTAATCAAGGAATTATTCCAATAGTTAAAGGCGTATCTTTGGAAAAGGTCAGCAACAGATATCAAATTATTCTAGCTGTCACAATTTCATAATGCTACTAATATAAAACTGAAGTCAACAGCTTATGATCCTCAAATGAGTGCTTTCCCCAGATGTACTATGGAAAGAATTACAGCATACATGACGGTAAAAATCAAGAAAGGATGGTTAACCACCCCTTATCCCTAAAATGGAAGGGAACATCTACCGAGTACAGGGATGTTTAGACCATTAGCCCTTTGAATGTTTATTTTAGCGCAGCAGAAAAGCTCTATCAACTCCACACATTATAAAATACTCAAAATCTACTCTAACCTACACTAACTTTTGCATACTTCACTACCACTTAAACCAGTTTCACAATATAGCTAATTTACTAAGTTACTATTGTAAACTTTGAGAACACATACTCGCTTTGAGGAACATAACTTCACATATTTCGAACCAGTCCTGCTCATGAATTTTTTCAACAAGACACCTATTAGACCCCCAAGTACACCCCAATGTCACATATTCTGATAGTCCAAGCAATTATATTTTTATCAGACATGCAGTCTTTGGCAGAAGACAGATGCCCCTTCATGCCAATTTATTAACAGGACTACTCTGAAACATCAGGACTTTTGGTCCCCCTACCAAACAGAAAAACAATTGCTCAGCTTCAATTTCTGTACAGGCAGCAGTAGGTAAAACAAATGGTGTACTTCCAAACTTCCCCTAGACACAGCACTTCTGAGATACCCACAAAGGTTTCATAGAAAACATACTCCCTTTTTTTCCACCCACCATAGGTATAGATTTCTTAAGTTCAGGGTTACTGAGCCCATCATTGTTTTCCCTCAAGGTTATATTAAATATGACAGACTGGATATCACAGATGTGGATAATTTCAGTCATAAGGTGTTTTCCCATTGCTCACTACTTGCAGCTGATTGGGACCATCCATTAAGATTCCACTCTGTAGACTCCAAACATAAAATTTCAGTTCACACAACACTGTTTCCTGTGCTGTCTTCCTTTCTGTTCATTTCTTTAATGAGACATTAATACACCTTGGATAAAGTATGCAGAATACAACAAGCTTTTAAGTGTTTTAAGTGAATACTGCATACTCATTTGGTGTCTCTAGAAAAGCACTGTTCTGTTTAACTCCTTTAAAATAGCAAACCCTTCTAAGTAAAGACTTGCAACCTCTGAATTACTTTCCTGACAAAGAGTCCTGATTTCATCTAAAATTCTGCTTTCAGTGCAAATGCAGATCTTCACTTTCATTTAGCACTTTTTAACCAGTTAGTCCATTCATCTTTCTCAGAAAACAATCAAAATCAGGAAAGGCTTTTCAGCTGTTGTAACTGATGAGTTAAGGGAAACTATTAAACCATCTTGTGAATACTTAAGTTGCACCCACAACTAAACAGGGACATGAAGCATTACAAAGCATGGCCTCCGATCTATATACAGCGGCCAAGGGGACACTGTCACCCTAGTTTCATAGCCAGCAACTGCCTAAGCATAAAACCAGGCTCATGACCCTGCCCTAAGTATTTTCTAAGCCAAAGAAAAGCTAATAGTAGATGATGAGAAAATATGTCCCACACTATGTCTTGCACTGGTGTTTAATGCACTCATCTGCCACCCAGAAAATCCAGTGCAAGGTTCTGCTTCACATCTTATATAGCCAGTTTTGACTCCAAACTGCAGGGTCACAAATCAAATGTTAATGTTACAAACTTGAAACTACTCTGTGGTAGGGGCTTTGGAAAAAACACATTCACAGTTTAAGAATGCTACTTCAGGGAACCTCAGGCTTCAGTCTAAACAATGGTAGCGCAAGGCCCAAGGGGCTGAATCAGCCCTCTAGGCATGACTTACAGCAGAAACTCAAGAAACCTACATGGTAAGATGGCAGCTGAGCAACAGCACCCAACTGAAGGATTCTGACAAAATACGTCTAGGGATCTGGCTGTTTCAACCCATTTTAACAAGATAGTAAATCACTAAATAATCTATTATTTCACTGATAAGAAGACTCCTTTCAGAAGATGCTTTGCTGGAAGCTATCTTGTTGTGCACCCCAGAACTGCCCTTCAGGCCAAACCCACAACAGTAAGTGAGAAAACAGCCACTCAAAACCACTCTCCAAGTAGAAATGATATTGCAGTATAACCTGCCAGCGTTAGCTCCTAAATTCTCTGACCTTCCCATTTCTACCAATCTATAAAATTGAAGTAGTCATTCTGCCAACATCTGAGGAAAGATTAATGCATATGACACTACGCAAGTGAGAGACAAACAACTCTAAAGACATTTCTTTTACCTATAGATATGTGGACATCCTCCTGCACACTCATAGTTTTTCCTTTCACTAAGAAAAATATGAAGTATTTTTCAATATGTATGAGTGCTTCAGTCATACCAGTTACTGTTTTAATAGCAACTCAAAGTTATAGCTCTTCTAAAACATCACTTGTCTTTTTATTTTTCTCCCTGAAGAAGCCCATCTTGATCACATAACAAAAAAGTCTGAGCAGAAGATAATGATGTTTCTATAGATTTGTGTCTCATGCCTGATTGATATTTTTAACTGCATTATAATGAAGCAAGGCAAGGTTTATACTGAGTGGCAATACCTTTTTCGATCAACTGATACCACTGACAAAACAGCATATTTTTGAGCACACAAGCCTTTTTCAGAATCCACAGTTCTAAAAGAGTATCAGCTCACCCCTTATTAGATAGTAGACAAGAAAAGCATGCTTTACTAGGGATTACATCCTCTGATTTCTAATACAGCACAAATTTTATCAAAAAAATTTAGGTTATTATTAATAATTTCCCTTTGAGAATTCTGTGTTAAAGAACGGGGCTGCATTGACACCGCAAAGCCCTGGTTCTCTAGAACATAAAAAGATATTTTCTTTGTTTAGCATTTTTTTTTTCCCCTATGAAATTTGAAGGCAATCATTGCCTTCTAGCTCCTCACCCTGTCAAACAATTCAGTCAAAATTCTGGTTACCTCAGGCCTTCAGGTCAAAGAAAATACCATAAAACCCCCAGACAGGAAGAACTACTCAAGACTGGATTTATTACCACTATATATAAATCAAAAGTCTTATTGCTCGTAACGTTTCCAAGTCAGTCGTGGAATTAGAATCTGCACCTAAGAATATAAATTTTTACATCTCAAATTATCATTCAGGTATTACAAGCATGTAAAAAAATAAATGTACAGTATAATGCAGCTTGGTTTTAATATTGGCACAAAACAGTAACTAAAAATCAGCAGTAAGCTTCAGAACACTTTAATTGTATAGACAGTTCAGTCTGATTCTGTACTGTTAAATCAGCAAGCATGAGGGTTTTGGGTTGATTTGGGGTTTGGCTTTTTTTCCTGGCTGAATGAGGACTATAGGACTTAGTTCTTTGCCACCTAAAGTGGCATTTTGAAAAACGATGTTAGCTTGGTTTGCCACCTCAGCTGACAGAGGGAAAATGCGAAGATGAATTGCTAACATTTCTGCATGAGCTCAGGACAAGATGATGCAATATGCTGAAACAACCCAAACAACAGGAAGTGGCACAGGAGCAAACAAACAGCTAAAGCAGCCCAGGTAGTCCATGAGTGATTAACTGCCTGCTCTGATAAAACTGGGAAACCCTTTCAGTGCCAGGTAGTTATTTACTTTAGAAACAAAATCCAAAACTTAATATTCTTGAACAGCATTGCCCTTAACACCCTTGAACAGAAACTTCATTACTGCAGTCTATGAGGACAGATATGTCTGCAAGGCACAATGCAAGATGCGTAATGAGGAAGATACAGCATGATCATTCCAAGAAAAAGTACCTGAAAGATTACAATGTGATTTCCTGAGCAACTAAGCAACTAATTCACAGCAGCAAATAAGTAGACTTCACCTTAGAATATCTTGCTTAGGGAAATAAGCTGAAAAGGAATTTCTTTCCTTTCATCTTTATCTTGTAGATTTAGCTATCAGCAGTAGAAACAGGGCTAAACATAACAACCTTCCTGCCAGATCACACAAACAAGGAGAATGGTCTTGAAAGAACCAAAGGGTATCAACCGGGGTTGAAAAATTAAGCAAGGCAAAAATAACAAAGAACCTGAGTTGATATTTAGGGTCGAAGGGAAACAGGAGTTCTGCACAGAACAAATACGTACATCCAGAAGACACAAACTGGATTTACAGAGAACTCTGACTGGCAGGAAGCTAAAAAGCAATGTCAAACAGCATTGCCTATCCAATATCCACTTCTAGTGGTCAGATTAGGTGCACTTTCCCCTGAGAAATGTGAGAGAAAAAACATCTTTTTCAAACAGGACTGGAAATCTCAGAACTAAGCCACAATGAATCCCTCCTAAAAACGCTCCAAAGATTGAGTTTTGTTCTTACTTGCAATGGAACTTGTATTGTCTGTGTTTGTCCAGCACTCTAACTAACCTTCAGTGAACACAGGACCTACCCTTGCCTCACTTGTTTCACAAAAATTAAATAACTCAGACTTCAATTTGCTGTTGTGTGTTAAACAAAATTGAAACAAATAAAAGGAAAACAAAGTGAGGCATTATTAATTATGTGAAATACAAGCTGCAGCTCTTGGATTTATACTTTGACTACAAAGAAAAATTGCTGTAGTATTATTATAGTAAGCATTCTTCTGTCACAGATAGGAATTTATGTATCTCCTAATGTGTTGAATAGGACTGTGTTGTTCCTCCAGCAGCCTAACAAAAAAACATGAGAATTCTAAATTATGGTTAGAGAGATCACCATTATTTAGGATGTGTATTCAGGCTCTCAACTCTTCCTATAATACATCTTACACAATCCCAAAGCAAGTCACTGACTATGTAAATAGCTTTTTTTTCCTGCCACCACAGGAAAGAAGGTAATCAAGAAAGCAAGCAAGACGACAGGCAAAATGGGATGAGTGGCTAATGGCCTTCTGGCCTTTCATGTGCGTTTCCGGACTACAAACACTACATGCAATTTTTTAATGCCACATTTAGAGCTGGCAATGGCAAGTTAAAGAACTTAGGCCTCCTCTCCACATCAGACATCAACTGGATTGAAGCAGGTCAGTAGACAGGAACCTCATGTCCTCAAGAAAATGTTTCAATTGAATGAGCTAGTAAATGAGTACAGACTGATGCAGCTCTGCTAACTGATGAACTAAAAGCTCAGACAGTTTGAGGCCTGGTAGGTTTTGTATCTGTGTGAGTGCAGTATATCATTATTGCTACCAGCCAACTAAATCAATACAAATAGGGAGCTGTGCTCTGCAGCACACCAAATACCCTACTTCCTTCATCATTAAGATGGTGGGTTTCATTAGAAAGGTTTCTCAGTTTCCTTGCTCAGAAAGTACTCCCACATCCACAAGTTTCAGACATGTTCTCTAACGAGGTTACCTAGCAAACTAAAAAGCTCTAACAGACCTATGGTTGCATCTCTGCTAAGCTCCCTTCTGTTTTTCCTTTAATGCCTAGCCACCACATGCCATTGACTCTTCACTACTTACATCATCCTTATTTCCACTGCCTTAATACATCTGTACGAAACGTTAATCAGATTTGACTCACCACCACCACTTTGTATTACTACACTGCCCCATAGGGTCAAGGGTCTCCCAAGTTTCCTAGTGCTGTCTTTTTCCTGTTCACTTCAGTCCTCTATAAGTGAACAAAAGCAGAGTAAAGCCACTTGTTAACTGAAAACACAATCCTCTTACAGTTGCTGTGGGCTGCCTTGTCCCATCATCTCTCAGTCATTTTCAGAATATAGCTTTCTAAAGCTAGCACTGCTTGAATGTTGTGTGTCTGACTGCCCAAGCTGTTTCAGATTCTGCTCCATCAGTATTGGAGGACCCAGAAGACTCGGTAGCCTAGGACTGATCTTTTTTTTCCAATCCCTCAATCTACCTGGTCCTAGATTAACAACTCAGCAGAGCCTCAGGTATCTGACTAATGATTTGCAGTGCTCCACTCCTCCTGAGAGCCCAGGGCTGAAGAGGAAGGCAGAGATGAGAGAACTGCAGTTGTAAATGGAAGGAACTGAGGCTTACACAGAGAACAGCATCAGCTGTCAGTGACACAGTGGATGCACATTATTTATCTTCATCATCTACAAACTCCCAGAGCCCATCTGCTGGAAATGTAGCAGTGGTCTCAAGTAGCAAACTGGATCCAGATCCAAAATTGCCAGTACAATTTGTCTACACAGAAGACTTTAGCCTTTAGACTATGCTTTAAAAAGTTGATGTGTTTCTGAAGTCCTTTCCTTCTATAAAGCACACCCACATCAACCAAAATAAAGCAATCCATCTCATGGTCTGAATGCAACTTGAAACATACTGCTCAGGACATCAATCACTAATATAGCTCCACAGCTCCACTTCTAACACTATCAAAAACATTTGGTTTTCATTGGGTGTAGTTTTAAAGAGCTAGTAATGACTGGGTTCCCTGTTCTCAATATCACGTTTATAGAACTAATTCTAAATCTGTACATGACCTGGAAGAATGTATTTAAACTCAGTGATAACCAGAAAGCCTTTCTTGACAGAAAAAGAGCCCCTGGCACAGGGTGAATCCACTGTGATTTTACAAAAAAAATGAACTACAGATATACCTGAGGTCCATGCCCTTGGGAAGCAGAGAGCACCTCTTATTACAATGCAACTTCACCTGCCAAAGAAACAGGCTCATAACCAGGTCAATAATTAGAACTGAAAAATGTCAGAAGCACAAAGGGTGATCCTCTCTGGTAAAGGAGATAAGGGGAATATCTACATGAACAATCTTCAGTAATTATTTTACAAAGGGACACCTAAGAACCAAGGTTGCCCAGGCAATGGTATATCAGCTCTGGAGAACCATAGGAGACAGCCTTGGAGCAGCTTGATTTGGCAGCCTGTTAGCTGAAACAAATAAAAGGAATGCTTCAGAGTCAATCCTCAGTCACAGGTAGCTACTACATTAACTGTTTTTCAGTGCTCTGAATGCACCCCAACACACAGTGGCTGAGCTTTGCAATGCACTACAGAGTGTCATGCAAGCCCCCAACACTCCAGTTCTGAGCAAGAAGAGATCTTGAACAGGTGCCACATTTGCAGGACCTGGCACCCCAGGGAAGGTCATCGCCATTCAGTGGTAACGCTGCACTGTAAAGATCAGAGAAAGACGGCTTTCAGGGACAGGAGCAAATCAGTCTCCTTTAGCACTAAGCAGCTGAGTGAGAAAGGGGATTAAGGAAGAAGATTAAATTGCAACATCAGTATTTAAGTACACCTTTGCTTCCTCTAGACATTGTATCTCTCAATTAGCAAGCTATGAATGAGACACCATCTGAAAGTCAACTATCCTAAGACAGCAAAGATACAGGGCCACAAACCCACAAAAATCAAAACTTTAAGGATACATCATTTAACCAGTTGTATGCTACAGCTTCCTTACTTGAAAGGACTGCTCAAGTGAAAATCCATTCCTCAGAGGTATTGAGAACCTCTGGGATCAAAAGGGCTGAGGACAACATGGATTAACTTCAGATGTCTGTGTAAGAAACCTTAACTTATGCCATTATTGAACTGGTTACATTAGTCTGGTATAGCACTGTACTACAATAAATCTTCTCAAGTTGGGGGTTCAGATTTTTTTTCCTTAAAAAAGAAGAAGAAAAAAAGCACGATTATCTCTGTAATGGAGCTTCTGAGCATCAGAATGACTTTTGCCATTTCTCAAAGCTGCATGATAACAAAAGGTCACAGGCTGGCTCCAGCTCCCTTGTAGTTAGCAAAATAATGTGGTTCAGAACAAAAAAGCTCAACTTAAAGGTCACAACAAAATCTATTTTCCTCCACTATATTATACAGAGTATTTCCTTAGAGTCACATTCCACCCTACAGCAGAGTGAGCAGGTTTCAAAATGAACCTAGGTAACACACTGTACATGCCATTTTCTGCAGACTATCACTTTTTTCTTTTTTCTTTTTTTTGGGGGGAGGGAGGCAAAGTTTTGTAAGTAAAAATAAAATTTTGATGGAAAAGCACCAGAACGCTTCAGGTAGCTAAATGCTACAGCAAACCGATTTAACACCTATGAAAGTCAGCTGTCATGAATTTAAAGGCTTTAGGAAGCAATCCTTATATCTCTACTTGGACTATTCTTAATAAAATGCAATCAATAGTGATAATGGGGTTATTGTATCATCTGTTTCCAGACATGCAAATTTACACATGCAAAAGCAAAAAAGGACAAAACCAGGCTTTTGGCTTTTTGCTTATCTTCTCATTTAAAAGAGCACTGAACTGTGAGGTTCAACTTCTTCATTCTGCTCCGTTTTTATTTCTTTGGGATCAATTTTGAGTAACAAAGTCAAAAGAAGAATTACATTCTAATAATTCTCTAGAATTGCTAGAAGGAGAATTTTATGGGTTTTCTACTGAGTGAGAATCAGCATAAACCTTTACTGCCTGGATGAAGCTTAGAGAGCAATGATATTATCCATGGCTACTGAAGAGGGAGACATGGGATAAATCTTACTCCCAAATTCTTCTTCCCAGTGCTTGTGAAAAAGTTCCACCAACAGAATGCTGTAACAATACAACTCAGTGAATAAGGGTGCAGCTAGATTTTAGACAAATAAAAGGATGGAGAAACTCTTTAAACCTTTGAACCTTTCCAGTTTAGACATCCTGTGAAGTTCACTTTATTGCTTCTGTTTACCCCCCAAGTTTCAGATACATTATAAAACACTAAAAGCAAAAAAATGCTGATATATAGGATGTATGCAAGATCTTTCGTCATCTTCATTTGCACAGAGGCTTATGGAATCACAGAATGGTTGGAGTTGGAAAGGACCTTAAGATCATGCATTTCCAACCCCTCTGCCATGGGCAGGCAGGGACACCTCCTAGTAGACCAGGTTACTCAAGGCCCTCTTCCTCCTCTCATCCTTCAAAATAAATCTGTTTGACATAGATTGTGATACATCACCTTCTTTGGGGTGGGGGCAGGGGAAGTCTCAGACCATAATCCCTACATAGAAACCAGGTACTCTACGGAAAAACAGTACATATATAACAGGTATATTTGATATACGTATCATTAGAAAGATCCCTGTTCACATCAGAATGATATAAAGAGCAGAAAAAGAGGCACACTAAGAAGACTCTGATAAAGCAGTGCAAAGGTGAGTGTATTTCATGCATGGTAAAGCTAAACCAGTTTTTATTAAGAAGCAAGAATCTTTACAAGCAGACCTCGTATCCAAAATATTTCAAGGCAATTTTTAATCAGCAGGATAACTGAAAGTTACAGCAAAAAGCCTGATAGCCAAGGATGTAATTTTACTGCAGAAGAATCAAAGCATATGTCTGAGTTTTCACCTTTCTTGTCCAAATTAAAAAGAACAACTGTAGCTCTTGCTATGGACATGTAACATTACGAACTCACACCAAAGAGTGAGAGCACTGATGCGTAACACTGCTGCATGTAAAAGCCTACAAAATAAGAGCTACATGACCAGCCTGTAACTGAACAAGACTGTAAGCTTGATTTTTATTTTTTATCCTTAATAAGTATAGAAGCCAGAATCTAACCTAGAGGTACCCTGTAATGAGCATAAATAGTATAAAAGAAATTAAACTTAGTCCATATAAGATGTTTTACCTTGCCTAGGGTTTTTTTTTCCAATTTGCTGGAAGGAAACTGTTACTGATTAAAACAGGAAAAGCATCTGGCATTCCCACTTTAAAGGTGAGAAATAAACAACATTAAAGATTTTGTTCCTTGAATCTTCACAAGTTTTATTTTATGAGCATCAATGGCTCTTATACAAAAGCAAATCTTCCAGTAGTAGCCTAACGAGAAATATGTGTGACTATGAATTTGGCCATATTGTTTCTGTCTAGCTGAAGTAGTAGCCAACCTACTCAAATGCACATGAAAAATTTTTGCTCACTTGAAGATTTTAATAAATCAAAGCAATTACTATAATTACCATCAACTAATATTTTTTCCCATCTTTAGAGGTTGACGTTTGTTTACCTATGAAATTAAACTTCCAGATAACAGCCAGTTTTAAAAATGATTGAGATAGGAAATCTAACAAGTGACAGAACTGCCCTGCTAAAAGCAATGAGAGGCTTTTGTCACTCAGATTTCTGCTCAGCTATAACATATACATACTTTGGGTCTCTTTAAGGAAGATGAATTGAAAAGCAAGTATTTTTCTTCCTTCTCACACTTACAAAGGATCAGCAAAAACTGATTGGCCTCTTTTTATATGCACACTTCGTACTCAGCTCTATTTAGCATCATGCCATCTGGGCCTAATTTTTTTTTTCCATCTGACATCAGCAAGCTTCATAATGCAAAGCAAATTTCTCTTAATGATAAGGCTACGTAAAGAAGAATGAGCAGGCCAGCACGTTTCTCCACATTTAGACAGCCAGATGAACTCCTACTCATCTTCACCACATGCTACTGAAGTGTCGAGATTTTCCAATGGAGGTTCAGTGCCTTACAAGGAAGGATGGATGCAATATTTAGGCATTGTTGTACTGTTAACAGGTGGTAACTTTCAAATTCAGCAATTGTCAACAAGCTGCTTGTCCCAGCTCCTTGGATATTCACAGAGTAAGCTATTCTCTTCACCAATCTTTTTTTAACAAGCAGAGACAAAGTTTTGATCCCAGACATACCTATAAGCCATTCCACAAGATTGCTTCCATCCTGCCTCCTAATCAGCACTGCTTATCAGCATTTGTTTGAGCATCTCATAAAAGAAAGGTGTCAGCGATACATTCATGTGGCCAAGCCATGAGCTTTTGTTAAAGCTCTTCCACCTTCAAGGTAATAGTGTCCTTGATTACAGCTTGAAGTTTGTTTTTACATACAGAACAGACTTACAAAGACAATATTTAAGATTTTTCTTTCCCTTCATCATAAGATTTTTTCAGTGCTTGTAACTTAGCATGTACTTTGGCTGCTCAGGATGAAGACTGCAATCTTGTCTGAATGGATAAATTTTTATATATATACTTTCATTTCAAGCAAAACAATGAAACCACTTAAGCTAAAATGCCTTCTCCATGTCAAAAAATTGACACATCAATAATCAAAATGTCAAGCATGCACATGGTCTGCAGCCAAGACTGGCTATAACACAGCTACAGCTCACTAAGACTAATATATAGCTTTTGCGTCCATTATTTGTACTTTGAAGATCAAGATTTGACAGCGATTCAATGCCAAAACTTTGATAGATGCCACTTACACTGATCTAGTTCGGCACACAACTGATGGGGAATTTTTTTACAATTGCAGTTGTGAGCTGCAGTGAAGCCAAAAACCAGAACTGGGAACTACATTCAAAGGAACAGACTGAACCAGTGCTTACAGAAACACCTTTGTACATACTCCTCCTGCAGAATAAACGTGAGAACCGAGGGCTAGCTATCTCAAAAACAGTAACAAAATACCCTCCATGCTTTAACACCATGTCTGAAAGGTCAAAGTTTTACACCAAAGGCAGGCACAGAATCCTGTAATGCCGAGAATCGCCTGCCTGTCATCTCTTCCCTTTTTTTATTGAAAGGAATCTTTCTTCAACAGTCCCACTCGTAAGATGACAAGAGAAAGGCAATCACTCTCAAAGGGCAGGCCCAAGCCCTCCTGCTTAAACGGCTGCGGACAGAGCTGCAAACTGCATCTTTCAGAGTCAGCAGTGTGGAGCTCAAAAAAAGACTGCATACTGTATGAGGGGAAAAAAAAAAAGCCCCCAAAAGGCACCATGTCTACTTGAAATGGACTCATTACTGAAACTAGCATATTTCTATACATCACTCATAGTTATGAAGCAGTTTAGTCTAGAAAGTACTTCCTCATTACATTTCTCATTATATGATACATGTAAGGCTTGAGTAGAAAACAAAAATAGCCTCGTTTCATTAATTCATATCCATAAATCCATAAATTCAATAATTAAAATTCGCTTAACACATGCTACAAAAGTTCTTCTAAACAATTGTACTGTGCTATTTCAACAGTTTCTAGAACACTATTAATAATGTAGCAGCACTCTGCATTCTACAGCACTTTGGCTTTTGTTTTGTTGAGTATTTTATCTTTTCTTAGTGGTATGCCAGCTTTGCTAATACACATACAATTTATGAGATATCTGAAAAGGAATAGCTTTCCTTCCTGAAAGCAAGGTCTGCAGAAAGGTGTGTATTTTATTCCAACAGCAATTAAGATTATACACCTCCTCCTTGACCAAATAAGCATTCTCTGCTCCCTGCTTTTCAGTAGAAATTGACCTGTTCAGGCCAGAAATAAAGATTCACTCTTTGCCCCAATGTTTTACAATTTTACTCCTCGCCCATGTTAAAGAGTGGAAATTAGTGACAAACACTAAAACGCTTACAGAAAGGTGAATGTTACTACCAACATGTTTCTGTGTGCTGCAAAGTGCTACCAAAGAAAACGTAAATATTTAAAATTATAGGATATTTGTTGAACATTAACAGAGAAAAGCAGCAAGCAAAGAGGAGGATGTATCTGAACTATTTATTTCATGACTGATGGAGCTGCTACGAGTACGGCCTGGAGTCCTTCTATCCATTGCAATATCAAGGTTAAAAGCACAAATGATCAGCTGAAAAATACATACTAAGCAAATTGACAATGTATTTCAAATAGAGTCATTCTTTACCTGCCCTGGATTGCTACTCAAGCAGGAATGACTGCTTCTAAGATTAGTATCTGCAAATACGAGTTTGTGTACCAATCCAAAACGTAGGAATATACAAGGACTGTAGTATAAGAATAGTGCTGTGTAAAATTATCACAGCCACAACAGTTGTGAACACCCAGAGCACAGTAAAATTATTAGTGAGGTGGCTGCCATCTTTGGCACACAACTAACTGAGAAACAGAAAAAACAAACCACCACTGATTGCTTATTTCTTAAAAATTTCAGACATGCATTGGCAGAAAGTGCCATATAAAATCCAAATTTACAAACATTTTAATAGGAAGCTTTTAAAGAGGAAAATTACACATTTAAACAAAGAGAAGAAACAAAGTTAAATGTAGTGCACTGAAAGCCTGCATTTCTTCTAACTATAAATCACACCAATTCACTACTATAAAAAAAAAAAAACAAACAACAACAACAAAAAAATACCCAAACAAAAATAATACAGTATTTTTCATTCATAAGCTGCAAAATCTTCAGGAAATTTTTCCAGCAGATAATAATAGGATTCTCTCTTGAAACTAGGTTTGGATTTGAGGGTATTTAACACCATTTTGAATAATGAAAGTGTTAGTTCTTTGTTGTAAGGAACACCTCAGGACCTTGCAGTGAAGGTGTCACCTCAGAGCTGTAGGCCAGGCTCACCATTAGCAAAATCACTTATGCACGGGTGCGGCTCAAAGACAAAAATTTTGTTTCCTGACAAGATGTAAGCGGTTAAACTTATGCTAAATAAGAAAAAAACCTGAATTATCCAACTAGACAATGAAGAAACACCTGACATAAAGGATGTGCCACTGGTAGTTTTTAAAGCATTCCTGGTGATCACAGGAGATGAAACCACACTGCAGAAAAGCAATAATCATTACTTCTATTACCTGTGATTCCACTTAAAATGCTGTGTGCAGCTCTTGTAATATTCACCACCAAGCTGTGAAGAGTAACATGAATTATAAGACTGAGAAACTGATTTATGGAGAAAGATTAAGAGTTAAACACATGGATCTTTGCTAACAGTGAAAAGTGAGCAATAGTACCCATGAATATTTGACAGATGTAACTTCCAAGGAGGAGGAGATCTATCTAGTGTGACACACAAGGATTAGAAGTAAATGATGAAGACCAGAAAAGAGAAATTTTTATAAGAACTTCTTTATTGAAATATTCTATCAGTGAAGTAATTACACTGTGAAACCACTTCATGTTTCAGGCTATTACAGATAAAGTTCTTAAAGTGTGCTGCAGCAAGCATTTTCACTTTGACAGGGATATAGACTAATATAGCCATTTCTCCTAGCCTACTGGATAGCTCTACTTAAGTCTGAATGGACAAACAACAGGTAATGTGTCAAGGACCAGTGTGCATTACCCATTCCACTGTCATCTTATCTTTCCTAACTACCCACCTCTGTATATAGGTATCTACCTCAGCTGCTTTCCTTGCCTACTCCCTTCACAGCTGCTGCTTCTACCCTTACACATTGCTCTATAAGCAATGGACAGAGACATGAACTGGTACAGTTCATTTGTGCCCTGCATAATAAATTGATGCATGTGTAGAGTCATTTAGTAGCAGTGACAGAGGTCTGTAAGTGGGTAACAAGCAGAGGAAAAACTTAAACACCAATGGTGAGGCACAAGCACTGCCCGCAAAGGACCCATCAACAGAACTGTCCAACAAACTGCGCCAAATTAACGCACATCTGCCATGCTTTTGATGCTTCCATGTGGGTTTCCACCCAAGTTGGACTCCAAATGTAGAGCAGAACATGCCTTACTCTTGATATTTTTATCTCTAACAATGAACATCATTGTCACAATTTCACAAGCCAAATGAAGGTAACCAGTAGATATTAAGCTTGGTGTTCATCCATACATCCTTCTAACATCACAAGCTTTTTATGCTAATTGTGCCCCTATTAACACTCATAATTCTTAGGTGAGTGAACACTGAAAGTTTTGTTGGGAAAAGGGAATTCCTGAGCAAGACAGAAGTTTACTGTCAAACAACACTATTTATCCAAACAATACTGCTGAACTTGTCACTCTTGATAGGTACAATGTCCGGGTGATGATACATAGCGAAGCTGCCCAAAACAGCCTGGTTACACAGAAATTCTAAAGAGAACAGCCTTCCAGTTTGTGTCCTGTATCACTCAAGGTGACTGTTATAAATGAGCAGATAAATAAGGAATAACCTGTAATCAATATTGAAGTACACCTGTTTCCTTCCCCCATATAACCACTGCATTCAAGAGTGAAAACTTCTAAAATTACTTATTCAAAGCTGCCTCCTTAGACATCTAAATTCACTTTACTGGAATGCAATTTAATCAGTTGGGGCCTCATCTTCCCTAATCTACATATAAAATGTTTGGGGTTTTTTTCTACTCTTAACATATATTATCCTAAATAAGTGGTCAGATAGGCAAAAACTAAGCAATTTAAAACACAAATCAATTAGAGATGACACTGCTGTTCAATTCAATTCTGGTTGACGACCGTTTCCTCAAAACCAACGTATATATTTTACAGTAAATATATGTTTTGGAACATATCTACTTTTATGTACGCTGATAAAGAACTTGTTCACTCCACAGAACACTGGAGTTCACTCATGTTTCAGGTGCCGAGATTTACGTCTCTGAAACCAAGACAGTACCCTAACCTCTGTAACAAGGTTTTTGACTTTAATCTTACCACTCCTCGTGCACACATGTCAAGTAGGTATCATGGTCCTTCCAGCTCTGTAAGCTGGCAAAATAGACAACAAGCCTGTGCTAGGACAGAATTCTTACTATACAATTAGCATGTTTTACCTTGGAATATATTTAATAACACTCAAAGATTACCCATGAAGATTTATAGAATCTAGGTATTTCAGAAACTGTAGCCAAAAGAAAACTAATGCAAAGTATGACAATCTAAAATTTCAGCTTACTAAGAGGAGTGAAGACAAAAAAAACACCACAAAACTTTAGTCTGGAGAGATGCATCTACTTCAAATTTGTTAAATTCCATAGTAATGGCAAACCATGACTCTACACCCACAGCATATAGACAGAAAATACTGGAAAACCCATTGACCCTCTGTGTAAATAGTGGCCAGCTAGGGAACTGTACAAACTCAATTAGTGAAACAAGATTACAGTATATATCAGAAATATTAAAAGGGCTTTATTTTTATGCTGTAAAATAAATTCAGGAGACTTATTGCCACAGGAGTTCAGGGAAGCAAGTAATTTAGTAAAAGCAAGAAAAAAAAACTGATATGAATAACATTAAATGCCTACAGAGACCCTGTACAAAACTTGTGCAAAAAATAACGTATTTGGCCCAAGAATAATGCTATCTCTATTCACAGTTGGTAGAAGTTACAAGAATTACAAAGTCAGAGGCTTTAAGTCTCAGATCAAAAAATTTTTGAAATCCATGCCTTTTTCCTTATGACTTGCATAATAAGTACCACACAAATAAATGAATTATTACAGTTAAATTTCGTCAAAAGCTCCTGTAATAAGCAATAGTTAAGCACAGTCCATCAGTGAAGGTGCGTTTCTTTTCTGATGAGATTACTTTTTGTAGTTGTTTTACGAAGATCAATGAAAGGTAATGCAACACAGACACCATGTTCCTCATGTTAATGTAATATACAAAGGGGAAGAACACAGTCCTTTCATCATTTAACTTCTTCAGAAATGAAAATGAGCAGAGAGAGCAGGTGTCACTGAAAGAGAACTGTTTGGTTTTCAGAGGTTTTTCACGCTTGAATCATTATCCTTCTAGCAGGATTTCTCATGCATTTTCCCTACAGGTATAAAAAGTTATAGTGAGCATCTCAGTATCTATTTGCCCAGGGGGAGAGAGAGTGAGAAGCACAGTGGGTCTCTTTCTGTGTGGCTGGGGTTATTCATACATTCTGCCAATTTGTTCAGATAGGAGAAACAGAATAAAAGCAGTAGCAAGTACGCCCTTGGGTAAGTCTAATGGTTAGAGAGCAGCAGGTCAGAAGTTTTCTTGAAACATAACAGACAAGCTCTAAAATCTACCTTGAGTGTCATGTATCTGAAAACTAAGCAACATTCACTTACAATTTTACATTAAACATAGCTAGTTATGCTGTGTCACAACATCCTAAATGCGCTTTTTCTAGGTTATACTAGGAAACTGAGCATCTTTCCCACTCCATGACAGGCATTTTTTCCCCAAGACCAAAGTTATCAATACGTGGGATATAAGCTATTAATCAAATCATGGGTATACACACACTCACCATGTTACAGTACCTTTCCCATCATATTCAAAGATTCTGTCAATGTTTGTGTTAACAGCATTACTCAAAAATACCCAGGTAATCACCAGTGACACAGTGTCATCACTGAAATCCCTACTCATGACACAAAGAGTTTTTAATGTTACCAAATAATTTTTTAAAGCCCAGCTCTGTTACCCAAATTCACTGCAATTAAGATGCTTCTGCTGAGTGGGACTAAGTTGCATGAATAAGTAATGCTATTGAGCAGTAACAGAATTGCATTATGTCAGAAAGATCTTTCTGATTTTTGCTCTTTTGGTTAACATTTCTTCCCAACCAGGTGAGTCAAATATACCAGTGGCATAAAATTATATACTGCAATTTTCTTTTTGTAATGTTTGTTATTCTCCTTCACCTACAAGTCAGGAAAATACTAAATAAGGCCAAGGTGAAGAACCAAATACATCTCCCACTGGTATATCAGCCAATTTAAATACTCAATTTCAATTCTTGTTTAAGAACTTTGCTTAACCTGTTTAACTACTACTTTACACTGTGACCACATCTTTTATTTCTTGTAATTGTAAATAAAGTGCAGATTTTACTTAGCTTCTGGAACTACTTAATGCCAAGAAATAAAATTGAATGACTCACCATTGTTTTGCAAGTTTTTGACAAGAAGCAACATAATGGATTTCTGGTTTAAAACACACAATTCAGCCTTTCTTAAGTAATCACTGAGAGTACTACCAAATGTCAGCTGCTTGGTATAGCTGATCCAAACCCTGGAGCTTTCACGTGGTCACCTAACACAGGTAGGTCCTTCTTGGAGCATCTGTATTTCAAAGAACATAGTCACTGTATAACTACATACCATTAAGCATAGGCTCAGATCCCACGCCTTCACACAATGATGTGAAATTCGTCACAAATTTTGTAACCATTTACCTAATTTTGAACCATCCCACCTCTAGGTGGAATTGCAAAGTTACATTCAACCCCTTGTCTATTGGAAGGAACTGTGAGGGGAAAAAGTCACAACACCACTTGCAGTGTTAAAAAAGCATTGCATTTAAAAGCAGTAGTATTTCTTCCGTTTCCCTTCTCCCCTCCTTATACTTTGATCAGTGCGGAAAGCGTAATGGATACAGGACCTACATGGATATGTACAAAGCAGTAAGAAACAAGTCTGCAGTCTTCTGTTCCTTGCATTCCAATGCAGGTTTAGGGAATTAGATTGCAAACTCCTTGGAAGAGATTTTCTTCACAGCTCCTGGAAAGCAGACTCAGCATTGTATCAATAAGCAACACAAAGAATGCCTGAAGCTAGGGCTCTCTCCCAATCAAGAAAAAGTGTGTAACAGCTGATTCTTTAGTAAAATTTGCCCTTAATTTCATTGTTTTTAAAAGATAGGGACTCCCTAGAAATTTTCACTGGCCAGAAACGCAAACCATCTCTGCAATGTTGTTAAGCTGATACAAGACAACAGGGTGGGAGGATGGTTATCTAGCAAAATGAATAGGCACCAATGTTCTACTCCAGCAGAGATGAATGTTCCTACACATACTCAATATGTTTCTATTTGTAATTAGGACCTTATTTAAAAGTACTTGGGTGACTACTGATCCTGCAAGCCCATTGCTATAAACTACAAACCTCTCATTAACTTTAACAGTGCAGTGCAAATCTCACTGGTTTTAATGATTTAATTCTCTTAAAACCTAAATTAACATGGGATAACAAGCAGATCCCTGCAAGATTTCAAAAAAATATATTTAAGACACAAGTTTTATACATTCTTTTATTTTGAGTTCAAAAAAATCAGAAAGCACTCGTAAGACTTGAAAAATCCATGCACAATGTCCTCTCCTGTTCAAGCAAATAAGTGTGATCATAATATTAATTATGTAAACAGAACTGTATGCATCATACAGGCAAACAGAATTATACTTCTTATGTATTTTTTTCCTGTAACAAAGGCAAGACTGCTCTGCCCTAGATTTTGTAAACTACTTGTTTAGAAATTTCAGGATATGCCTCAAGCCTGATGACATTTTTCAGAGGCGCAGCTGCACAACATAAAGCTACATTTAAAAATATAAAGATTTTCAAAGAGAAAGGGCAGATTGGAGATCAAGCTACCATTCGTAAGTGAACTAGGAGATGAGAGCTTGGAGAACGGTGATGTTTTAACTCCAGGGACAGAAGGGACTAGATACTGTGATTAGCTATGAGGACTATGATCTGAATACAAGCGCTATTATGGTCAAGACATGGCACAGAACAGAAGAGATTTATTTTCAAGAGGAAAATGAAGCTACTCCAGGGGTCAGATGGTCTGTATTATTGTCCACCTTAGACTTAAGAAGCTGCAGTTAAACAAGTGACAAAACCAGCTACTTGCTTAATGGAAGAGAAGCAAGTGGAAATGTACCCAACATTTGAGCTTTGGTCAAGATAAAACCATTAAATTCCTATTATGTACTGGTTAGGTATGCACTTTGTCACCTAATATTGAAGCAATTTCTTTCCTTGATGATAGACGCAGGATTTTACCCGTGTTCAGTTAGCTATCTTAATTCTATCCAAAACATAGACCCATCCACAATGACAGAGTTCCTTCACACAGAATAAAAACTTTGCATGCATATTGGGCTCTTCAGACCCACCATTCGTTTCCTTCCAAATATAGTCCTTGGGTAGGGCCTTGGAGCATTTCTCTTCACTCAGACCATACCTCACACATTGTTCCTGCCCTCACCCTTTCACAAGGAGAAAACAGGAGCATGCTGTTGAGAAGAAACGGTATTAACCAGCCTCAACCCTGAAGTGAGAGGCTGAGGGAATCTGGACTGAAAAGCACGTTAGCAAACAAACCTGCCCCTCCAGGTCAGACCCAGCCTGTGGTCTTTAAAGTAAAGAAATATATTAGGGAAAGAAACAAAACTCTCAGCCTCAAAGCATCTGCCCAAGACAGCCTGCATCTGGGCTTCTCCAGACTATGCAAACCATAGCCTAGATCCCAGCCCCTCTGTTTCAGTCAGTCCCCACAGCTAGCTGCTTCTGAGATAAGTACGCATATGAGTGAATTAAAATATTTCATTATAACCTTTCCAAGCAGAAACAATAACTGCAATAAGGCACAAGGGGTCAGGCTGAAAGTCTTAAGCCACACAATGCAATATTATAACTCCTCTCTTCACAATTTCTGCCCATTTCAGAGTGCATCTCTCTGAGGCAGCTGCCAGCCAAACCTAATTTCTTTTTATTATTCTAAGCTTGTAGATCCAGCATTCCTTGAAATAGCAACTCCTTAGCCCCATCCTATACAGCCTTCAAATTAAATAGAAGTGGCTCACTTGATACATTTTATATCCAATCACACATACAAATGAAAAGCTGATATCAGATCAATATGCCTTTCTTTCACAGTACCAAAATATATCTACACTATCTTGGCATTATAGATACACTAAAGAGTAAGACCGAGACACACAGACCTAATAAAACATTAGACCATGTAAAAAAAAAAGAAAAGAATACCTAAGCTCTTAGCAAAATATGCACTGGAATATAAAATCCTGTTACAATTTGTCAGTTACAATGAATTTTTCATATCACAAAAACTTTCTGAAGCATTTTGAAAGTGCCACACTTCCCTAACCTTTAGGTTTTGAAGTACACATACATATGTACAACATTTTCATATATATAAAATATACACTGAGAAACTTCTGGCATCAAACCCCTTAAACCTCATATTCTTTAAATGCTGAAGTAAACTTCACACAGTAATTTGCTTTTCATTCTGACTTGCCCAAACTTTGGAGAAGAAAAATTTTGTGATCCAAATACCCCCACTCAAAATTCAGCATAAACAGAACTGAACCCCATAATCCAATTATTCCCACAGCTACACCATATTAGTGTTATTCTGCTGTAACACCAAAAATCTTTATGCCTAAATTAGGAACCTCAGCATTAAGCTATGTAAGCCTCTGAAACTTAAGGCTTCAAAACTCACTTGTGGAGCATTTACAAATGTTCACATGGCTCTGTTTATGGAGAGACAGAGTTCTTCCCTAGTAGTCAATTCAGAACAAAACTTGTTCATGACTCCAAATAGTCACTGGAAGGAACTTGTCTCTTTGCCAGCAGTTGACAATTAATGAAGTCTAGTCACCACACACGCAATCTGATTAGCCTGAACCCCTCTTTTGGAAGACTTAACAATCAACTGGAAATGATAAGTTACGGTCCTCTAAACCAAAAAATTAGGATAACAGCTAAATCATTAGTCTGTCATAAACCACAGCAATGCAACTGTAGCTTATAGCAGGGCATTTATCATTCTTGTGAAATTATTGTGTTTGTGAGTCTCATAACAGTTTATTGACTTTTCCAGACTTCCCATTAACTCCATTATCTGTGGAAAATATTTTCTTATAATTTAACGGCAAAATAAGTTTTTGAATAATGGAAACTAGTGAAGATATACCAGGAGGAAGTCATACAGAGCTAGAGGACTGACTGAAGAGTCTTAGTACAGGCAGTTTTTTCCCCTGAAATACTACTTGCTGAGTACACGGCCGCCTTCTGTGCATATAAAAACAAACAAAGCCCCTCTGTGTACTGTTGTAATTATGTGACTCCTATAAGAAGCAGCAAAGCAGCTGCTACCCTCATTAAATTAAAGATAGTAGCAAAATGCAATCGATCTTAATTTGTACAGTGATAAGCTCCGAATGGATTGCTAATTGTCCTGCTAGATGTTGATTTTATGTTTCTCCGGTGATTCTTCATTCCTTCCTTAATCTTGTGACAGATCTGAAGCAAAGGAGTCCAGGCAACTGCCACCCCAGGATATGGTGAGACAAGCCTGTCTAAACTCAGGCTGGTTTATTTTATATTTCATAGACAGCACTCTCTGAAGGAGAAGCATCTCAATTATTTTCATGGCCATACCACATTTACTTCTCCGAAGTGCAAATTCTCTTTACCTGCAGCAACCCGTTATGCCTCAAAGTATGCTTCTATGAACAGGGATATGTTTTCTTGCTATTGGACATTACAATTTAGACAATTTAAACTTTTTAACATAATGAGACTACAAGAATCTTGATTTTAAATGAGGCAAAAAAGTAGCCATGGAATATGCACATAAAGATCAGCACACAGTCTTCCTAGATGAGATGCATTTCCTTCCAAAGGTAAGAAAGAATATTAAACACATACTCTGGGTTAAATGTGAAATCCTAAGCCAATTCCTATCAGTTTCATTGAGGTTTTATCACTATGGTGCCTGCCTCAAAAATTAGTCAAGCTACACGCACATCATGTAGTTAACAAGCAGATGATGGAGAAGGAAAGGGAAAAGAGAAACAGTGCCTATTTAGTAGGGTTTGTAGGAACAAACTTCCTTCCATGTGCAACATGAAACTGGTAGAGTGGCTGAGATTCAAAGAGTAGCAAGAGCATTCAACTGTTAGAAGTCCTCGTGTAAAACTCATATCAATGTCATAAACCCTTCGCCACACTGACTTGCAGCCATCTCTAAGGAATACAATGACAATCACACTGAGCACATCTGTGCACAGAACGGATAATGGGAAAGGCATGAATGGCTTAGCCCTTTCAAAATAGAAAAAAAAATCTCCAGGCTTAAGCGGCACAGGTGCAACAGATCAAATGTTAATTGAATTTAGGTACTTCAGTCTTTTTAAAGGACCTAGACTCTACAATGCTTGGAACCACAGTACTCAATTTTTAAGCACCTTCAAACTGCAACAAATCACACAAACCCTGAGAGCTTTTTCTGTTTCCCCCTTAATAACACAAGTGGTAATGACAAATATATAGGACGGATTAACAAATCTTCTCATGCTGACCAGACCACAGAAAAAGCAAAAGACACCTCTACCCTAAACCCACTTAGCAATGCAATTCAGATGTCTTCACACTGCAAATGCCTTCCCCACTTGAAATTCACAACCTTTAACTGTGAATTATGCTTTGAAATAGTTCAAACAAAAAAAAACACGCAAGTCTCTTCATTTAAAGTATGGCTGGCAGGCAGTCTAGCTACTCAAACGCTGTGCAGGTTATCTTTCTTAGCTAACAATCCCTATGAAATTTGGAACTCTTCAGTTGAAGTTGTTGCAGTTCAGAAAGGAGTAATAGTTTCTGTGAGCCTAACCTAGAAGTACACACCACAGTCCCACTCATCAGGGCAACAAGCTGGGTTCCAGTTCCTGCTTCAGTGCATGCTTTTGTTTCACTGAACAAGGATCTACACAACCCTCCATCCACAAACAGTGACAGCCCATCTGTGAACACCACATTTTACTATCCAGACTGGAGCAACTTCAAACTGAAAAAACTTCACATCACAAAACATCTGTAACTTTGCATTCAGGAGCTTTCACTGAGAAAGGGAATAAGATCCTGTTTTACAGTATTCCAGCTGAGTCTAAATGCTGCTTCCCAGGCAGCTTACTGGAGAAGTGTGGGTTTTGAACTACAGCAAAAAAACATCGCCACAATCTGGAGCTGGGCAGCCCTACAAGGAAAGGATCCTAACAAGTATAAAAGACACAAATAGAGCCATTACTCATTTAGTCAGGAGTTTGTACACCAGAATCTCACACTCAAAAGCAGAGGAACCCTCCCACACACACCGAACAGCATAGCTACATATCTGGTTTGGGATAGTGAATTCCAGAAAGCAGCAATTACATTGCTAAAACATCAGTATGATGTTAAGAGTTGTGTCAACCCAACTTTTACATAAACTTGAATGAACAGAAGTTCAGGGGGGGTGAGAGGGTGTTCAATACTATAGAAATGCCCAACCACTACTAAGTAAGCAAGAACAAGCCTCAGGATGTGCCTTTCCTCAAAGGACTCAGTAATATCAGACAGAACGCAGCTTTCATTATCAGTAATTAAAGGTTATGAGTTTAGAAAGTTTGGATTGCACAGCCCTGAGTACCTATAACAAACAATGTATTTGGTGCAAGAAATGCAGTGTCTGACAGAAATGGCAATATTGAAAAAGGTAAGTATGAATGTACTTGTAAGTATGTTCTATAAACTGGAAATTACAAATACAGCCCAACTTTCCATCTCCAAATCATGAAGATACGGTTTTAAACTGTCAAGATACCAGAAAATATATGACTTCATCTGATATCAGCTAAAACCAGATTTTTCTAATCAAGTCGTTGCATCAGTCTTCTATAAAGCATTAAGATCCTTTCTCTCACTGTGAACAACCCATTGTTTTGACAACCTTTTTAGGCATGCTGAGAAGCATTTTTTTAAATAGCAAGGACATTTTAATTGTGGGTGACATAAATCAACTATATGAAAGAACAGCTGCATCTTCAGATGACATGAAGAGAAGTGTGATCTGGATGTAAAGTATAAGAAAAGAATGTTTTCTTCTCCATTTACTATTTTTGTGCAAGTTCTACCTCAGAAATTTAACTGTTCACAAAAAAGACAGAAAAGAAAATAAGGTGGTAGGGAGGAAGCTTTTATGTGCATCTAAAGCCTATGCTCATGTGTTTCAAAGATTACCTTAAAAAATTATTTGTTTTCTGTTCACCGAACCAGACTGCTTCATTGAAGTCAGGGCTGAGAGAACTCAATGTTAAATAACTCTGATTTCATGAGTCCGAAAGCCAAACCTTCTCATTTTATGCTTTAGAATTGGAAGCAAACACTGAAGTCCAAACAGCTATGAAATTCAGCCTTTGCAGCTTAGGCACATTCTAATTAATCTTGTAGGATTATTACTTATGTCTTGTACAAAATGTGTCAAATACAGGAGGATGCCTCAAGAATTTAGACAGAAAATGAATTACAAAGCATGCCTTGAACACAAGAACTGACATCCAGCCTCTGGCATGCTGTCATCAATAGTAATCAGTGCTTGCTACTTCAGACACCACAACAAATGCAAAACAAGAAGTTAGTGTATGCATTCCAACCAATATTTTGTACTGTGTACTCCTGTTCCAACTACTGCAGACACTATTCTGTCCTAGGCAATGAAGTGACATAAAGGCCATCGCTTCAGGTGTTCACACCTTTAGTTCAGTCTAGTCTGTGAGTTGACAAATATCATGCCTATTACCATACTATAACAAACAGTTACCCTGTGAATGAAAGTAACATAATCCAGTCCAAACAAATAAATTTTACTCACACTGCATTAAACTGCCAGGTTCATTAAAGTTCGTATTAGCATAAAAGCAGGAGGGAAAACTGTTCACACAATTCCAAAACCTCATCACAACAGCTTCTTGGATGACTTTTCCTAACCGAAGACATTGCAAGAAAGTCAGCCCAAAAGGCAGACAAATATATAGATAAATGGCAAAGCTTTGAGAGGGTCTGTTTTTCAGGGGAGGCCTTTATATAGAAGTTAAGTTTCATGAAACAAACATCAGTTTTATCAATGGTGTATTTCTGAGAAGAAAAGTCTGAAATACCTCCAGAGTGGATGAGGAAGAGTCTGAAAATCGGGTTATAAACAATATTTCAATCAAGATGAGGGATTAATCCTCTCTTGGAAGTTTTCAGAAACACTCTTATACTTCATTCAAACCTCAAAATCTTTCATTTAACACTGGATTCTCCTCATGGCAACAGACATTAAGTAAGCCATCACTAACAATATTACATATTGAAAACTTACTGCCAATTTTGTTGACAGGAACTTGTAAAACAAAGACTACACCTGGATACACAGAAGTCAGTTGACAATCAGGTAAATAAGAATTCCTCTACGAAAAGCAGAGCAGCTAACATGGCTTATAAAATATAAAAGATCGCAGTTGCCCTATCTTCTAGGGACACTGAAAAATGGAGATAAAAAGGAAACAACTAAACAACTGACAGGGCAATAGTTAAAAAAAAAAAAAGGGCTTTTTTATTTGCAAGTCTTGCCTAAAATGCTCAAAATACATTCGGTTTCTCAATTTATTCACCCTGACACAAGCACCTTCACAGATCCGTAATCAGTTTAGATGTGATTCTCACACCTATAAAAGTATCTTATTCCCACAGTCTGTATGCATACTATTTAGCAACCAAAAATCTTCACGAGCTATCAGATCAAATTTTCAAAGCAGTTTCTTCCAACGACAACTGATTTTTAACTTGAAATTTAGTTTCCAGTGCAAATTTCACCATCCTTTCCATCTATGCACTCATATGGGAAACACTGATAGTCAAGAGGCTTGAATTTGCATTTTCTGCAATTGCTTCTGGTGGAATGAAATGCCGCGGATACAAATTGCAAGGAGAAAATGGGCAGATTAGACCTCATCTCTGTGAATATTTAGCACCATCATGTTCTCTGCCTTGAAACTCTAATTTACAGGTTGGGGAAAGAAGCTTCTGCCTTGAGCTATAGGAAGATTCCTTTAAGGACAACTGAAACACAAAAAGAACTTCTTCCACCAAGGCAAGTCATATCAGTCCCCTAGAGCAGGGGTGGAAATCCTATTAGTTGGCTTATGCTTTCCACAGCTTCAAAAGGTATCCTTCAAAGCTGAAGAAAAACTTTTGAAGTGACCAGTTAGGCTAAAAGATTTTGAAAGAACAGGTTATTATGGAATACTGCATTCACTACAGATATTCTGTAAATTGGGAAATAATCAAAGATGCATAGGGATCTGAGGAATATGCCAGTAAAGTTAAGAATCTTCCCACTTATGTTTCAATACAATAGCTTTTGCTAAGTAAGCAGGCAAGCTCAGCTGGACAGCTTCCCTCTGAACTGTTCAGCACTGCAGAGCACAGTTTCAGACTTCAAATTCTCTCATTAAGCCCATACAGTCTTTATTAACCCATGGAATCCAAGCCCTTTCTGATGCTTTCTTCAGGATTTACTTTATATGCAGTCCCAGAATTACACAGTATGCTCATAACTCCTTCAAGAGAGAATAATCAGGAGAACTGGTCAGGCTTTCAAGCTGCCTCAGCAATACCCAAGCGTGCCTGTAAATGTCTAGAGTTGTACTGAAATATGTGACAAAATCTTTACTTTCCACTTACAAGCAAAACCAATATATATCAGAATCTGTAGTCATTTAATATTACATCAGAGAGTCATCCAACCAAGAAAGAGGGGGAGCACATTAAAATTTTCAGTTTCATATGGCATGAAACTAAGTCCACAATTTTGATGCAGCTCTATCCAAACTAAACTTCACTTGACATGGTATGGCTAGATTACAGAAGAAGGTTAGTGAAAACAGTGTTTCAAGCAGGTAATTCAAAAGCCTTTAGAAAACACCAGCAACATCTAAATAAATAAGTCTGAAGACAGGGTATATGATGCCTTCCTACAAACAGATCAATGCGTAGCCATATTTCCATTTTGAAACTGATGTTAATTTTCATTATGAGGAAAAAAATATCTGGAAGCATTTGACAGTGGAACTCATTTAAGAAACAAATGCAGAAGCTTCTCATGCATTATATTCCTCTCACCTCTGGCACCCACATTTATTTCCACTCACTGCTGGCCACAACCCAGATGTCTACAAGATGTTTATGGCTCCTCATCTATGGCTTTCTCACTCTGCCATTTAAGACTTACTCCTTCCACTCTTGCAGGCTCACAGCCTTGTACATGAAGTACTCTCCTCCACCCCCAGCCCCTGCCTCCAGTGAAGCTCAGCCACAGAATCTCTTCAAGAGCATTTCACCACCTCCAGATGCTTCAGTTTCAAGAGACTCATGCCATAGAAGCCAGAACTATCAAACTGACAGGGCCAGAGAAGGCTCAAGCGTGCCACCTGATAAGAAATCTTCAAATGGTGTCTAATACGCCTCAGCTCAGGCAGCCTCAGAAGCTGCAACACCGTCTATCAAGACAGCAAAGAGAATAAAAACACTGGCATTTTACCAAGCTTGACATGTCTAAGGTCCAACAGCAAATACCCAGTGCAGCACCTCAACGCTCTTTTGTAAACTGGTAGAAGGGAATCAAGCACATGCTACCCTTTTGGAATCATGATTTTCTTGCAGTATAGAATGAAGAAAATATCAAAGCTCCTTCAGCCTGACAGTTTTCTACCGAGTTTTAAAAAACGCCTAAATCCTGAAGACTCACCCTATACTGAACATGATAAATGTCAAGAATGTTTGGGCACACTCCAAGAACACTCAATAAAGTGATTACTTTTCTGAGTAATATTTTCAAATATTTGGCTCATCCCTACCTCTGCCTACGGTAGGTGCAGTCAGAGCAAAGCTAGTATCTGGATAAGTTAGGCCCAAGGTAAGCATGCTAAGTCCAGTTTCCTAAGAACTTATTGAAAGTTTCAGCCTGAAGTACCTGCGTAGGCAACATGCAGCCATCCCAAAAGTAAAAGCACATTCATTCAAATCCTGACCACAGCTACTTCAGGCAATCTCACAACATTCATCAATCTTTCCAACCACCTACCAGTCCCACATCCGTGTGATAATCTCTCCTAAGAATTCCTGAACACCACAGAAACACGGAACTTCACTGAAGAAACTTCTAAACTCTTATGCAGCTTAGAATTTTGATTCGTAATTCCTGGGATTCCAAGGACACGCTCACAAACACAGCTAACCATTTACAGGCAATATTGTTACACATCATCATTTATCTATAAGCACTGGCAACAAACTATTCCCTCTGTCTACCCCTCCAGCTTCATGACACAGACATGGCATGAGCCAGAATTATCCTAAAAAACATGGTGTGGTTGTATAGTTACACTTAGTGCTCCAGAGCAATTAAGGACATTCAGACATACTCTATATATGAAGTCATTTTATTTTGCCATCTACTGAATTTGTCTAGTTTTCTATGTTTACTTCCATCACTTCACAGTTCATCTTACTTGTACTAATCCCTGCCTTAGTTTTACTAATTAATCACACTAATTTATATAACTTAATTCACACATTTAACTGCTGGCAGTATTAGAAAAGCACTGCCTAAATCCATTTTAAAAGCAGTGACTTATAGCATGAATGCAAACAGGGAGCAAAACAAAAGCAACTGCATAGCTAAGAGCTTTTGATGAATGCTAAAATGCCATTAAAATGCTGTTCACAGCCTATATGATAGTCAATTTTATCATTCTTTCTGTGAATGCAATTGCTTCCTCTGAATATGCTGACAGAGAAGTACAAGTTCACAGCTTGTTGGTGTTTGCAGAACCATTTATCATTTTTTAAATTTAGTGGTGTATGAAAACACAGAAAGCTAGGGTGCTTTACAAAGCTGAATCATAAAACTGAACTTGGCTGAGGCTCTCTCTTTGAGGATTTTGAATCGTGCCCCAGATAAGAGGAAAAGGGATGAGGAACTTGTCTGGGAGAGAAACAATGAAACACAAAATACGCTAAACAATGATGGCATATCAAGACTCACTTGACACAGGAATAAAGCTATTTTACAAAGTGAGACTGAGGAGTTCAACATCAGAAGAAACCAACTGCTCTATTTAAAAACAAGATAAAACTATCCCTCCTAGAACCTTCTTTTTTATTATTTGATGATGAATTAATATAACCTTATTCAATCCATATACATCACCACCAAAGAAGCATTTCCAAGCTCTAACAAACTGTAGAAATCATGATTTTGCCTCAAACTTTCCTGTTATTTCAACAGATAATGTATCATTCTGACTGTCCTATGAAAGTTACATTGTGCATTAGAGAACTAGACACAGTAGCAGTAAAACAGTTTGTCACTGGCCAAGGACAGTATTAAGTTTGGAAAATTAAAAACAAAACACACCACATTTGGTATCAAGTAGCATGTAAACAACAAAATGTACCCTGGTTATGAACTAAACAGGTTGGTTAAGGATATCCACTGAAATGAGAGGAGAAATTGGATGCACTTTAAGCAAGGTGCCCTTCCATATATATGAAAGAACATAATGCAAAAGAAAGCAAAAGGGGAAAGAAGTTCAAGAAACAAGTGACAGAGCTACAAGTACAAGAGGAAAGTAGGAAGGGAAACAAGGAACTGAGCAAGGAGAAAATAAAAGAAGGAAAAAAACCTGAGATGATGCCCAAAGACCCTGCAGCACTGCAGAACTCAGGCAGACATTAATATACTTCATGAAAAAAAGATCACCTTGACCACCTGCAAGGATAGAAGCCCAAGAATCTGAGCAACAATGCATATTTTTCCACTCTTGGGATTGCAAGGCTCCGCATTTGTTTAAATAAGGATTATAGAGTAGAGAAAGATGCCATAATTAAAAACAGACCTTGCTTCAACCTGAATTAACGTATTAACATTATAAGAACAAAAGTGCATTCAGAAATTTCATTAGGAAAGGAGCAGCCACTGTCCACAGAAGAGAAACCTGGTGCTTTGGACATGTTCTGACAGAGACAATATCCTCAAATATGAGAGAAAAAGAAAGACAAAATGAGAGATATGCTGAGGGAATAACAAAATAAATATACAAACTGTCCCTGAATCATCCCTATGAATGGATGGCACTCACCCTCTCAGTTCTCCCCATTCATGCCTAGTCCTTTTGTGACTTTCTTCAAGTACGAAGGACATTCAACCTTCATTGGAGATTAACTTGCTGTCAATATTATAGAAAACTTTTACAAAGGACAGTTTGCACCTTCTGAAGCTTCTCATCTATTTTAGGTTTGACCCTCAAAGGCATTGGCCAACAGCAAGTTATATGTGATATGCCAGAGCCCCATGGTATGTCAACATACTACAATAGCCACTAGTGAAGTTAAGCAGGAGATGGAGTTAGTCCATTTAATAAGTCTCTACAAATGTACTTTTCCAGAAGTTCTTCAAGATTTTTAAAGAGTCCTAGTTACAAGCAATAATTGTGAAGTATATTAAGCTAAGATGGGATATCATGGGGTACACAGCATAGAAGAGAATCTGCACACTTCAAAGGCAATAGCTGTATCAGGCAATCTCCCCAGAATCCCTGCACATTCAGAGTGACAGAAGTACCTTCAGGCTGCTTTAGGAATTCTGTATCATCTCTGGAGCCATGCAATGACTGCAGGCAGATAACCACTGCAAGACTGACTGATAAGAAGACCTTGCTTATCCACACCCCACTCTGGTAACACATGTAGACGTCTCTTCTCAAAAGTAATCTTCTTTTTATTACAGATGTAATCTGAACATGAACTGAAGAAACCTGTCTCTTCAGAACAAAAGCTAATGGATCAGAAGCACAATTCTATCAACTGCTGAATGTAAAATTTGAGCTACAAAAAAAATTTGAGTAGGATACAGAGCGATAGTCTGAATTATTTGTTTATAAAAGTAAGACCCAGAACTAAAAATTTAACCGATAAATGCCCAAGACAAGCTTACTCTTACAACAAGAGGCTGAATTCTAATCAAGAATTAGCAACAAAGAGGTATCCTCAGCAGTTTGAAGCCCAGATACAAAACCAGCAAATCATTTCACACTGAACAGACAAATTTCAAAATACACAAAGAAACCATCTCTGGTACCAGTTGTCAACACACCTAAGAAACATTTCTAATTCTGCAGGCAACGACAAGAATGAAGCAACAATTTCCATGATCTCACTCTGCCTTTAGGATCATTCATTATTCCATGCCACTCTTGCATCAGACTAAAACATATGACCTTGCTAGGAACAGAACATCATATCAGGCCAAGGGAGAAAAACTTTTGCCTGCGCTAAATGAAAATGGTTAATAAAGGCTGAGCCCAGGGAATAATGTATGTTGCAAATAATAGCGAGTACCCACTTCCTGGGAGATTTACACAATAGAGTTCACATGTCAGCAACTGTTTGCCTATAATAATTTCAAATCGACAAGACTGAGGTATTATGGAACAACATTTATCTCAAGATTGTCAGGAGAAGTCATTTCATTTCTTATGATTCATTTCATTTATACGTTAGTGTATTAACTGCGTACATTATTGATCTTTGCTCCATCCAATTTCAGTTTCTATAGCATGAGCAAAGTGATCTGAAAAATATCACTCCTGGCTTTTTTTTTAACGCTCCAAAAAAGCACAGGAGTGTCTGATACATATCTAAGGAAAACACTTCACTGTATTAGACATCCTCTCAAAGGAATGCATTCTGGAATAAGCAACTGCTTTTGAAGAATATAGGATTATAGAACAGTTGGAGTTGGAAAGAACTTTAAGATCATCAAGTTCCAACTCCCCCCACCACGGGCAGGGACATCTCACTCTAGACCAGGTTGCTCAAAGACCTGTTCAACCCGGCCTTGAACACTGCCAGGGATGGAACATTCACAGTTTCCTCCGGCAACACATTCCAGCCCCTCACCACCCTCACAGTAAAGTACTTCTTCCTTATATTGAACTCAAACTTTCCATGTCTAACTTTAAACCCATTACTCCTTGTCCTGTTGATACAGTCCCTGATGAAACATCCTTGCAGGCCAGAGATAGCCCCCCTCACATACTGGAAGGCTGCTATGAGGTCTTCACACAGCCTTCTCTTCTCCAGGCTGAACAGCCCCAATTTCCTCAGCCTATCTTTATATGGGAGGTGCTCCAGTCCTCTGATCATCCTCGTGGCCCTCCTCTAGACTTGTTCCAACAGTTCCGTGTCCTTCTTATGTTGAGGACACCAGAACTGCACACAATACTCCAATGTTACTGCAAAATTCAGCTTTTCTAGAGTTTGTACTAGCACAACTAGAAAACTATTTTCCTAGATACCATGCCTTCCTTTCTGCTTGGTTGGAAGAGGGATAAGATGGAATCAATGATGACAGCCCTGGTACATGTCAGTGCTTGTCAATCAGAAAATGACTGTTACATATCTGGGTGAAACCACCTTTCAAGCACAGAGGGCTGCTTTAAACATATACAAGCCACAGCTGTCTTTCTGCAGAACCACAAGTCCTTCACTCTAAAACAGTACCATTTGACAGCTGCTGAGTATTACAAATACCATGGATGTCCCATTACTTTCATAAAACAGTCTCTGAAGAACAATGTCACGGTTTAAGCCACTACAACTCACCCAGTTCTCTCGCTCACTCACCCCTCTTTCTTCCCCCTGCTCCTGGAGGAATGGGAAAGAGAATCGAAAGAATGCCACTCCCACAGGTTGAGATAAGAACAGTTCGGTAACTAAGGTATAACACAAACCACTACTGCTACCACCAATAATGACCAGGGAAATACAAGGAAAGAGAATACAACTGCTCAACACCCAATACCAAGCCCAACTCAGCAGCAAACCCCCACCCTTCTGGGTCTCTGCTCTCCATTTTTACATCCTGGGCATGATGTGCTGTGGTATGGAATATCTCTTTGGTCAGTTTGGGTCAGGTGTCCCGTGTCTGCTTTCTCCCGGCTTCCCCTTCTCCCTGGCAGACCATGAGGCTCAGAAAGTCCTTGGTCAAACCAAATATTCTAAGCCATAACTATAAACATCGTTGTTATCAGCGCTGTTCCCAGGCTGAAAGTTGAAAACACAGCGCTGCACCAGCTACCAAGATGGAGAAAAATGAGTGTTACTGCTGAACTCAGGACAAATAATAGGGAGCTGACCTTAAAAAAAAGAAGGCAAAATGTAACCAAATGACAAGCACCAGCACACTGACAAGAATGTCCTCCTAACTCTGAGGAGGTCAACAAGATCTGTTTACAAGCTGCTGTTTAATTTTATTTGGATAGGCAGACAGATTTGTAACTGCTTGAGAACATTTCTTCACTGCTCCCTAAGCCCTCTCCCATTTCTGGATGCATCAAGTTCTAAAACTCTGGATAAAGATGCTAAAGAGGTTTTTTACTATGCAGTTACCTCAAAAGAGAGGGAAAAGAGCAAGTGACAGCACTCTACTTTCTTTGCAATAGCTCTGATTAGGGGCCAGCAAGATCAGGTTCACACTGAAAAAGGCACTACATAAAGGAAGAATATGAGAGTTACTTTCCCAAGGAGCTTACAGGGAAGACAAACAAAGAGTCAGGAAATTACTCAAGTAATCTGTAAGCCAAAGGACAACTAATGTCACATCTCTTCCACTAATTCTCTCTAGACACAGCCAACATTCTCCTAGCAGTTTTAGCTTCCCACAGGAACGAGAGGTACCTTTGATCTTTACAGTAACTGTGTCAGTGGATGTTTACATCCTAGATTCAAACTGTTCTGCACTGCTGAGACCTTCCTGATCTTTGTGGCTGCTGCACATCAGTGATGGTTTGCTGCATACAGGGTGTTCTGCAGACACAAAGGTACTGCCAAAGTCAGCATTTTTCCCACAGAAGGCAGTCCTTGGCAGTAGCACTTTGCTTCTGATGTTTAAAATGGCTGATCTCACACATACCCACTTTCTGGTATTACACAGTTTTCTCATGGGCAGCCATTCTGGCTTGTCACGTTAAAATTTCCACCTTCACGTCATCACCCTATTTTGACAGCAACACATTTTAATTCTGATCAACAACCAGTAATAAGCATTACTGGCCAAAACTTAACCCATTAATTGAAATGCAGATAGCCAAGCTGTTCAGGTGGGACTCTTAATTTCGAGTTTCAGAAACTGCCTGCAGTGAAGCAATTACAGCCAAATAAAATATGCCAATATGATTTAATCTGGAATTTGTACTTACTTCGATTTCGCTACCTGGAAACGAAGTGCGTATGCGCCATCTCATGGCCAAAGAGAGACGGTGCGAGCCTACAAACCACGCTTCTCACAGGCTACCTTTACATCGCTTGGACCACCACACCATCACTGACTGAGGCTTTAACTCTAATGGTTTTACTCCCGACAAGGTCCTCTGCAGAGAATATCCTATTTTCCATAGATTCACATTTAACAGATGTGAAATTATCTCTTCAAATAGGGCATTAAACACTTACAGAATAAACTTGCTTTAAAACTATGAAAAATTGTAAAATCCCAGGCTAAAATGCAGCTCCTTTTAAGGGTTACTTACACTTTACACTAAAATTGATTTAGTTGCAAAAACCTCATCTCTGTTGAATTTCGATGCTCATTGTCTCAATTCTTTGCTCCCCTCTTGCTCCTCTTGAAAGAAATATTGTTCTGGTATTTTTTAACTCCACAAGGGAGAATAAAACAGTGCAAGAACATCATTTGCCTAATCTTCTTGTTCTCCTAAGTCAAACTCCTTTAGGGATTTTTGTTCTGTTTGTTGGCTGTTTTGGTTTTTTTAACACATAATGGTGTTACGCCCTAGCTTAGCATCAGCATATAGAGATTTTGGAGGCAGAATATATTTTCAGATGACAGGAGATGTTCCTCATTAGAAACAACCTTGGGCCTTAACAATGCTTCATGAATTAGCCAAGACTTACACCAAAGAGCCATTGTTCTAAGTGCACATGTAATACACAAAGAGCAAGGAAATAATTATTCTTACATAGCAGAAAAACAGAGCACTCGACTTGTGGTTGCTAAGGAATAAAAAGTGATGCAGAAATCTGCCATATGAATACAGTGGGCATCAGCATCCAGACATTGGCACACTTCATGATTCCCTTTTTTTTTACTTTCAAATTTGTTTCAACAGGATAGCACTATAATCGGCTAAGAGAGCAGACAAAGCCAAGAGAAATCAATGGGAATGTTTCTTTTGACTTCTTTGGGCTTTGGTCTATGCCACAAACTGCACCACTGAAGCCCAGAAAATGAACACACAAAGTACACAAAAAGCAGCTCAGATTCAACTGGTGTTCACAGCCAGCTCCCCACACAAATCTGCCATCTCTCCATTTGTGGCTGCTTGGGGACACAGTCAGTATACCCAGTGGTTTTCTTACAGGCTGTCATTCTCTAAGTTATTGCATATTTATATGCCTGTCTTACATTCTTGTCTGTACACCACACTATTGGAAGGCAATTACCTAAATTTAGTAACAAAATTTGATTTTCAGTGTAACAGCATTCACATACCAACTAAGCAAACAATCCTTCCTCACTAACTAGAACTTCCATCACAAACTGAGGAATTCCATTTCTATTTCAATCGACTTCATCTAATTATGGAGCCTTTCAGCAGATATGAGCATCACACAGTCACCCAAATTAAAGAGGAAAGAGGAAAAAGTATCTTGTTACGGTGCCGCCTCTTCTTAGAGTCGTTTTGTTCTCATACCTCAGCTTTGCCTTGAGCAGGTTTTGACGGGTGCCAGTTTAAAAGGTGCCTTAAGCACTAGGCACCTTAATTCCTGGTGATTTACCGATTCAAAGCCTAGAAAGGCTCCAGTGCCCCCTTACAGCATTTTTGCTCTCCCACCTCCAAGCTAACTAGGAAGACCTGCATGCCGGACGTGCCTGATTTAACACCTCCCTGCACTGTTTTTCCAGGCCACTTTGTAGCTAGATCCCCCCCTTCCACCTTGCCCTCAGGAGCAAGGCCCAAACCAGCAGGAAGTGCCCAAGCCCAAAGACCAGGAAACACCACCGTGCCTCTGGACCTGAGCCGAAGCAACTCCCGCCACGTGTGCTGCCTAAAGCACAGCACGTGGCACCCAGAGAGGAGGGGATGTGTCACAGCACTACGGATCCTGCTTTTCTTTGCACTGCGCCTGCTCACCTGGGGGAAAGAAAAGCACACTACTTTCAGATGTCCCACTTCCAACTTCTATCTAGATCCTGCTTCCTTTCATCGACAGAAGCTGTAGTGAAAACATGATGAAGTGGATGAGAGCATAATTCAGTTGAATAATGAGAATGTTCTCGCTGGGTTTTAACCAAAGCCGGTTCCTTCACCTGTACAGCTCCAGAAGAGCAAGCGCCACCGGGCAGTGGGGGCACAGACTGACTGCTCTAAGCTTCATAAAGCCCGGGGTTATTCAGTTACCTAGTTTGCATGTAAGCCACCACCAGATTTGGTTCTGATCCACAGCACTGCCTCTTCCTAGTGACTTATGATTATTAGAAAACTGGTGCATTGATGAAGCAGGCCAGGCACACGAGTCCATCATCACAGATGAAGGAAAAACAAGGTTTCACCTTCTCCTGCGCTCTCCCCCTAACGAACCTTTGCTTCGGCCCCGTGGCGCTGCTCTCCGCACGGCTACGTCCCCGCACTCCCTCCCCTCTCCCGCACCTAGGGGGCTCCACGCCGGCTTTAGGACACTGCACGGGCGAAGCCGGTGGGCGAGCACGAATGTACACAGGATCGGCGTCCAAACGCCCTCATCCAACCCCAGCCGAGCTGCTGCACAGCCCCGCAGCCACCCCTGACGCCTCCGGCAAAGCCGAGCACCGCGGGGCTCCCTTCGAGCCGCCCTGCTCCGCCGGGGCCGGGCCGCCGCCGGCACCGCCGCCGGGGCCTCCCAGAGCCTCGCCTCCCGGGCACGGCAGGACTCGTTTTCCCCCACCGCCCGCCGCTGGCGGGTACTCGGTGCAGCTCGACCCGCTGCACTTTCCCTCCTTTGGCGAGGGCGCCCTGATGGGACAGAGAGCCCCTTCCCCCGCCCTCCTCATGCCTCAACCCGGGCAGCCGCCGCAGGAGAGGAGCAAAACGTCGCCACGGTCCCACAGGAGCGACGGGGAGTTCTCCCCCCGCTCCCACTACAGCGACTCGGACGAGGCCAGCTAGGGCCGGGGCGCCGACCCCAGCACCTCCCGGGCCCCCCCGCGGGCACGGACTCCGCCGCGGGGTGGAGCGGCCGTCCAGGAGGCATCGGCTGCCTTCGGGCACTGCGAGATGCTCCCGGCTTCTCCCTCCCCCGGCAGCTCCTGTGTTTGTCCGTCTAGGGAAATGGCTGTTAGCGAGCGACTGTGCCCGCCCTGACTGTCAGGGTTGGTTGGTTTTCTCGTTTTATTTTTCTTTTTTGTTCCAAGTTTTAGTTACAACTTTTAGTTTCTTTTGCCTAGAAGTCGTTGCCGTCCCCTCCTGCCAACACGCCACCTTGCAGCGCGGAGCCTGGCTTGCACCGCCGGCGAGCAGGTGATGCTCAAGGAGAATTTAGTCTGGCCCCTCTGCCGCTGCCCCCCTGACGGCGATGCCGCCGTCCTCCTCCCTGCCAGGACAGCGGTCCTGCCCTGAGTCGTGTTGCTGTGGAAGCACATGCACACACACACACAAATAACGCACCGTCGTGTCCTGAAAATAGCGGAGAAAATACGGATTTTCCTTAGCACACCAAGTCGGCGTCTTTTCGGGAGAAACTCCGCGCAAGCACTTTATCAGCGACTGGAGATACTGTTTCAAGAGGACTGAATGCCAACCAGAGACCGATATTTAATTAAGCCACTTAATCCCAACGCTCTCTTAAAAACGAAAACAGTTTTGCGTGTCAAACTTTTATGTCCGTTTTACTCTGATTTTGTGGTAAATAGGAAACGTATTTATTATGGAGTGTTCGCTACTATTTCTGCTTCTCTTAAAAAAAACCCAACACAACCTTTTCTACGACGAGAATCGTTTATTTTCATTTTAGCAAAGCCAGCTGCCATTGTTTTATGTATTTTTTTTTTTTTTTGAGATCAAATAAAAGTGGAAATAAATTTCAAACCACAAAACCAGCCTGCAGCCGCGGTCGGGTTCAGGTTTTCTCCTCGCGCGCTCGAAGCTGGGCCGGTTTCAGAACCGGGCGGAAATGCCCCGAGGCAAACTTGCCGCTCCCGCTCCGGGCAAAGGGGCCGTGGAGTCTGTGCCCCGCAGCCTTCCGCACTGCCGGGATCTTGCTCCATATCAGTCCCGCCGCCCCCTGCGGAGCCGAAGTAATCGCAGCAAGTGCAGGACTCGGGGCTCTGGGCTGTCCCGGCACTGCAGCCACTCGAGTCGTATCGTTTCCTTCTCTCCGCCCTTCCTCGGTCGAGGCACTAGCCTGTCGCCCCACTGAGTCTCGTCTGTCCCGCGGGGGCCAGTGTAAGCCCTTGGAAAAGGGTTAAGAAAGCCAGTATGGTTTGGGAAACACGCGATCAGCTCGGTGGGTCCCGGGAGAGCAGGATGTGTCCCCTGGGCTGAGGTTAAACTCCAGGGGGGTGGAGGTGGTGGTGGTGATTCTTTGCCCAGTCTGCCCGTGGCACCGGACCCGGGGCTGAACCGGAACAGTGGCGAGGTCCCTCTAGGTTCAGTGGGTGACACCGGGGAGGTGGGGATTGTCCAGGCGCGACCGGGAGAGAGCAGCCCCCGCGGGAGCGGAGCCCTCGAGAGCGTCGCTTTCTCCCGCAGAGACAGGGCACATGCCCCCGGTAACCCGGCGGCCTCCCGTCCCTGCTGCCGCCGCCCCGTACCTGCCGAAACTGACCCGGTGTACTGCCCCATAAGGTGAAAAGGTCACCCTACCCATGGGTAGGGTCAGTTTCCCTCCTAAAACCCACCAGCTTTCCCCAGGTGGTTCACCTTTGGTTTACAGTATTTATTTATGGGCTCTGGAAGCAGGTCTCACTTTACATAGGGAGCACGTGTGGGCTCCTAGCACTGGAGTGATGCGGTGGAGGACAGTATCTCTGGTTTGGGGTGTTGTGCTCCAGCTACAGCACAGCACTCCCTCACCGAAGGTCTTTATCTTCTTCTTTTTAACACTTCTTTGAAAGAGATAACCCCGCCGCATTTCCATGTTAAGGTTCAGCTATAGCGTTTGCATAACAACCGCCTGGCAGCCCCCCTCTCTTCCACTCCGTTAACAAGCTGTAACGTATAGCTGCAGGTTGCTATAATCTCATTAATATTTTGGAAACTTGAATATTGAGTATTTCAGACTGCTCATTCCCCATATGCCGGGCCACTCCCGCTATGCTGGCTGGTTCCTTTCTCTCCATTATTAGCAATTAGCTCCTACCTTCCAAAGTCAGATCCAAGTATCCAAGATACTAGCAAAGGAATCAACTATGTGTTGCAAGCTAAGCATGCTTAATATCTCCCAAACAAACAAAGAGACAACATTTCTTTAAGTAATGAAGATGGATAAATCGCTTTATTGAGCACACGACAGTGTTTGTTTTGTACAGACCAGCTCAAAGTTTTTTAACAAGAGCGGAGACGCGCTCCAGCCGCTGGAAGCGGTTTCCCCCGTTTTGATTCGTGGGGGTTTATCGTCTTAAACGGGCTTTTATTTGAAAAGGGCGAGTCAGATGCGCACTATCCGAGCGTTAAATTTTGGCTGAACGCTAACTATCCTCCGGGGTGTGCGAAACCATCGCAGAGGGGGAGGTCTTTTGGGGAGTGGGGGTCCGCCTTTGTGCGAGGAGCACGAAGGCTCCGCTGCCTTCCGAGCCGCAGCAGCGGGGTCCGGTGCGGGGCTCTGCCCGCCCGGTTCGGCGGCGGCGTTAGCGCTGGGATTTCGCGGGGAGAGACGCGGTGGTGCCAGGTTTGTCAGGGCGCATTGCTGCCTTGCAGGTCCCCGGCTGCTGTTTGCTCAACCTCTGGCCTCGGAGAGGGAGGAGGGAGGGAAGAGGGATAAAGGGTTAAACCTGGAGAGGGGAGACCAGAAAAGCGCAAGGACCGCGGAGGAGGGGTAGGGGGGAGCTGGTCGTGGGGCCAGTGTTTCTTAATTAGAGCGGGGCGGACAATGCGATGGGGCTGACAATGGGGG
>JAOEHY010018423.1:0-12731 GCA_025447955.1 Psilopsiagon aurifrons | reverse complement strand
AGGCCAAAGTCTGCTCTCTTGCAGTCCAGGGCAGTGAGCTTGCTGCACGCTCTTCTCACTGTCCTGAGGATCTTGAACTCGACCATCTCATGATCGCTGCAACCAAGGCTGCTCTGGATCATCACATTTCCAACCAGCCCTTCCCTGTTGGTGAGCACGAGGTCAAGCACGGCACCTCTCCTTGTTGGCCGCTCTGTTATTTGCAGAAGGAAGTTCTCTTCCACACAATCGAGGAACTTCGTGGACTGCTTGTGCTGGGCTGTACCATCCCTCCCACAGTTATCAGGGTAGTTGAAGTCCCCGATGAGGATAAAGGCCTGCAAGTGTGAGGCTGTTCCTATCTGTCTATAGAGTGCTTCATCCACAGTCCTCTTGATCAGGTGGTCTGTAACAGCTCCCCACAGTAACGTCCCTCATAGTTCTTCTCCCTTTAACCCTGGCCCACAAACTCCCTGTTGACTGCTCACCTGTCCCCAGACAGAGTTCCATACTCTCCAGCCTATCCCTAACATAAATAGCAACTCCCTTTCCCCATCTGCCAAGCCTGTCTTTTCCAAAGAGCCTGTAACCTTCCATTCCAATGCTCCAGTCATAGGAGCCATCCCACTATGTTTCCGTGATACCTATGATATCATATCCCCATAGATGTGCACACATCTCTAATTCCTCATGTACTTATGATGGAAACTCTGGTATGTCATCAAGCATTTCTAAGTACTTCAGGGATGAATAGTAATCCTAGCCTATGTTGTTTATTTTATAATTTACAGTTTGCTGCTTTGTATTGGTAATAGAGCTTAGTAATACCACATTGTTAGCATTGGCTCATTGAATACTCACAATAGCTTGGTCTAAACTACAGGTAGGAAGTTGAATCTCTTTCCTTGCCTCCAAGCTGGACTTGGGGATTTGTTTTGTTTGTTTTTCTTCACTAGTCCAGATTACTGCTTAATGCTAATAATGTTGCTGTTGTAACGAATTGGAAGTGGCTTGAGGTGAAGAGACGTAACAAAATGTAGTGGAAAAGCTACAAAACCAACAGAGTTCTCCAGTCGGAGAATTCTAATTGCTACAAACAGCTGTTCATGGATTTTTGAAGTCCATCCACTTAATCACTTTATAAATAGAATCATAGAGTCAAATGGGTTGGAAAATAGTGACAAAATAAGTCTCTATATACTTATTTATTTTATATATTAAGATAGGACTTAAGAATAAAGGTTGTCTAAGTTGAGTTTGCTAAATTTGTTCTTGTTTTGTGTATGCTGTTTCCTCCAGGACAACAGGGTACACATTGGACCAAAAATGGAAATTCGGGTTGTAACTCTGGGGTTAGATGGAGCTGGCAAAACAACTATTTTGTTTAAGTTAAAGCAAGATGAATTCATGCAGCCAATTCCAACAATAGGTTAGTAGCAACAATTTAAATGTAATTATTTTTCTGAATGTTTGACTTATCTGTAAAATTTACTTATGTTCATGCAGAACAAGGCTGTAAAACTTTAATATTTTTATTATAGGTTTTAATGTTGAAACAGTAGAATACAAGAATTTGAAGTTTACTATTTGGGATGTAGGAGGGAAACACAAATTGAGGCCATTGTGGAAACATTATTATCTCAATACACAAGGTGAGACTAATGCAACTTTTAAAACTTATTTTGTCTTCTAGCTTGTATTTCAGAATCACAAAGATTATTAATAGAACAAATTTATAACTGTAGAAAATTGTTCACCTAATGCAAAGTACAGCTTCTGGATTCATGAGCTAAGAAATTTTAATCCAGTTGGTAATAGTGTCTGCTGCATGATAAAGGCACACATTCTCCACAAATCCATCAGACAGTTCATGGAGCCAAGCAAAATTAGAATCTGTGTTAAACTGAGTCTGGCTGACAGCAGGCAAGGTGCTGTGTTTCAAAGTTTACATAGTGAGAAGTAGTACTTGCCAGGTGTGAAATATATATTGCATTTGATATGAAAATACTCGGCCTTTAGGAGCCTCCAGTTAGCAATTTTAAAAAAAAATCGAAAAAGTTCTGTAACTTCTGACTTGGTATTGCAGTGTAATATCTCATCATAGCCTGAATTACAAATTCTGAATGATCTGAATGGTGCCAACTTAGAAATGTGTGCTGTCCTTCTGTAAACCCTCCATAGTTGTCTTCTGATTTAGAAAAGGGTTCCTCTTCATCAATTCATTCAGAAATATCTGAAATACCTGGGAATGACAAATACCAATTTATGTGCTCCATTTCATTCATTATTTCAGCCTTCATTGCAAACTTTAGCATTTTAAATTGTTCACCTTTTCAAACTTGTGAAAATTGTATTTCGGGATTCCTGTGTCTTCTTAAAACTACTGTGTGAGTCGTAGTAGCATAGGATCATGTCTGCTGCGAAGAATAGTACCTTGGAGAGAAATCCAGGCAGTTAACCTGGTGTGTAGCTGCAGTAAGCTTTGTTTCATTTTGGTGTTGGGGACTTTTTTGTTGCAAAAAACTGTGAGTTTAAATTCTGTCCACCAGCTTTTTCCTCCCTGATTCCAGTCTTTCTGGCATCTTGGTCAGTTTCTGTAGTGGAAAGTGAAATCTACTGCTGCTGTCTTGGTTCCATGGCAATCTTCTCTGGATTGTGTAGTCAGTAGCTGGAGGAAGCTGTACTATTTGGCTGAATCTGTAAATTTTACATCTGGTTAATGGAAACTGGAACAGTCATGTAGGAGTTGAGCATAAATGGATCAAGAAATGGTTTAAACTGAGATACTCAATCCACACATAATAAATGTGGTTTTAGACCCGAGTAGTTAAAATATCACAACCCTTATGCTAGACTAGGCAGGAAACTTGAGATATTTTTTTTCCTAGTTTTAGGATGAATTCTAGGTTTCTTGTCAAAGGTATGGAGGTATGTAAGATGTTTCTCAGTCCTCCTGGATTTGAAATTGCAGTTGTGTTCTGCTGAGGAGTTTCACAGAAATGCAAAACTATTTTTTCTTTTTTAAGTTGAAAGTAACTTGACAGAGTTTATATTTGAATGTATGTAAAAGTTTTCTCTCTTCCTAGCGGTGGTGTTTGTTGTTGATAGCAGTCACAGAGACAGAGTCAGTGAAGCACACAGCGAACTTGCAAAATTGTTAACAGAGAAGGAATTGAGGGATGCTTTGCTCTTGATCTTTGCTAATAAACAGGTACTTGTAATTTTTTTTTGTTACTTTTTCCTCAGTTTCTGTATCAAATTCTACTTTCTGAACCCTATGGGACACAATACCCTACCCTAGGGAAGGGTATTGTGGTAAGCATAAAACACTGGTAAAATAAGTGATGCTAGGGTGCTTAGTAGATTCAATAACCATTTTTTGGTTTTATGTTAAGAAATAGTAAATGAATAACTGTTTGATTTGGCTTTTGTGCTTGGAAAGTTTTTATATGATCTGTAGCTTCTGTCTAAGCTGTCAGTTAAAAACAAAATGTTTCAAACACAACAGGGAAGAATTATTTGTATCTGATTCTGTTGCAGGATGTAGCAGGTGCACTTTCAGTGGAAGAAATCACAGAGCTGCTCAGTCTCCACAAACTCTGCTGTGGCCGTAGCTGGTATATTCAGGGTTGTGATGCCCGAAGTGGTACAGGACTTTATGAAGGACTGGACTGGCTTTCAAGGCAGTTAGTGGCTGCTGGTGTCCTTGATGTGGCTTAATTTTACAGCAGCTGCAATTTAAAGTTGTGGTTTGTTTTGTTTGCCCGATGTAGGATGTTATAGCCAGGTCTGCTGCCTGAAGAGGGGACCTTATCTAACTTGGTGGTTACTTAAAAAATATTAACCTTCATCCAAGGTTAAATAATTGGTTCATTAAACATGTGCCATTACAGTGTTTTTGAAACTTGATATATTTATAAATAATGGAATGGGCTGGTTACAAGGGTGCCTTCAAATTCTGCTTTGGTGAAACTAGGCTGTTTAACTTAAAATTATTCCCTGCTAAAATATGCATTGGAGTTCATCTAATAATTGTAACAAAGTTACAGTACTTAATTGGTGCCAGAAAAATTTTAAAAGAAACACTTACCAGCAAACTATTCCAAAATCCATCTCAATTTATTAGAATAGCCAGCTCTGCCTGTTAGTCAGAAATAAATGGTGCTACTCTTCAATATATAAGGAATGCATGTGTCTAAAGGTGGCAGTGAAAATTACAGGCAAATACACCACAAAAAGCAAATGTCTTCCTCCCTAATAGCTTCACCATTTGTTACTGGAAGGCATAACAGGGCAAATTACCCTGCAAATGAGGAACAGTATTGCAGGGTGAGAGGGCTGTGGCTTTGTTTAGCTACTAGTTTTCTAGTTGGGGGGGTCAGTGGAGGGGTTGGGTGGGGTTTTTGGTTAATTGTACACATGCTAAATTATTTATGGACAGATTATAGTGACATTGAGGTCAAAGTGTTTCATGCATGCTTGAGGACATAATCTGCTTTTACAGATTAAGCTTGCTCCTCAGGAAGTCAAGTTAAAAAAAACCAAACAAGCTTCTCAGAGAAGTAGTGTGGTGTAACATCAGTCCAGCTATGTACTGTTACATAGAAGTCATGCTTCCTGATTAAGGTAGTGGCCTTAAAATATGAAGTAACACAATGTGAAAGCAGTATAGATTATGTGTAACTCTCACTTAGAAGAGCAGATGGTAAAATGTGATATAAACCTTCCATAATTAGACTGTCAGTTCTTACTGTGTCTTCTACATGGAACTGTCACCAATGCTTCTATTTTCAAGGATTACTCATTCACAAACTCATAAAATATGGGTGTAGCACTGTTTGGAGAATGTTGCAATGACTTAGTGATGACTCTTTTTTTTTTTTCCTGCTGCACATGCAACTCTGCTAACACTTTACCTGTCTGGTATGTGCACTAGTATCTTCTGCCCTCCTCTTTATGTACACAGCCATCACCAGTTGAAGATGCCAGGCCATGGACCTCTTCATGTCGCAAGAGGAGCTACAGAGAATATGGCAATAGATCAGAACAGTGTATCATCACTTGTTACTGGAGTAGAGGTGAATCATGAGAACCACACAGTGGGAGTGAGCAGTGTTATTTCCTAGATGGGGGTAGGTATTTTGCCACAGTGAAAAACGTGTTTATCTGCGAATGCTCTGAACCTCACCAGGCAAAAATTTATACCATTATCTGTGGCTATGGTTTCTGTTGTAATATCAATTTTACATCTTCCCACTACATACCTTAGGTAAAGCTAAGAATGTATGAACAAATAATTTAGTACCTTTGCACTTCTCTTCAAGATGACACAGTTAACTACTTCCTCAAAATGACACTTACTTGTAGTTTTATCTTGTATCTTAAATGTCATAAAAATGGTTCAGCAAGTCTAATGACTTGAATAGTAGATGGAAGAACACTAAGCTTTACAAGTAAACATTTGAGAAATAAGCTTCAATGCCTACATAAGTATGTAGGTACTGAGAAGGGGTATTCACTCTTTCTTCAGACAGCCTTCTCAATTTGGAAAAGGTTTACAGAGGAGTGAAAGGTGGTTTTTCTTGCACCAAATGAACTAAAAATTGTTGATGCTTCTGAGCTTGTAGCTCCTTGCACAACAGACAGTTGGCTGCTCTGTCTTGAGTGTCTGCTTAGACTGTACTGCAAGCAGACCCAGACCTAGGTAGGGCTGACTGTCCTCTCGCAGTTTTTTTTTAAAATATAAACAGGCTCTGCTAAGCATGGTAGATACTTCTTCCTGGAATATTTTCTACAGAGAAGACATGCGTTCTTTAGAAAAATCCTGATTCTGTAATTTTATTTGAGCTGGCTTATGCTGCAGTTACACATGCCTCTCAGTATAGTTTACTTCAGAATGTTCAAGGTGACTAGATTTTTTGTAACATTACATTTGAGGGCAGAGGAAAAATTCTCATTCATACTTTTGAGTTCAAAGGATTGCTTGTGTCACGTAGAATGCTACCATAAAAGTGTTCTTAAATGGAATTTATTTAAGATGACTTGAAGTAACTGTGAAATTGTTGCAGCCGGCTGTGAGCTCTTCAGTGTTCTTAGTACACTAAGAGGTTTATTTGCATTATATGTTAATACTACATATAAACTGCTTCAGTTATAAATTTAAGCTTGTTTCACCAGTCTTATTGAACTTTAGGTTTAGCATACTGACTTACATGGTATTTAACTGGAGTATTTCTTCAACTAGAACTCACTTGAAGCATTACTATGAGGACTATTTGAAAAGACTGAGTAACTTTTTCATAGGATTTTGACTTAACTGTGAAATTGAAAATACAACATCCAGTGACTGTGTTGTGGCTTTCTTTAAAGAATCTCAGCTCAAAACCAGTATGCCTAGGCTAAGTGAAAAATAATGTTTTCTTTTTCTTACTCTATGCTACCTTCAGATTTACTGTGGACTATGTGGTACGTGCAGGTTTTATTCCGAGTTCTTACTCTGAACTGGTGGAGTAGGTGTTATGTAAAAACTTCTTAAAAGAAAGGCATCTTCCAGTAGAAACAATTAATGAGCTGCTGCAATTTGTGTTGCCCAGAAAACCAATTATTTTCAATAAAAGTGTCTAAAACTTTGAGAACAAATTTCAGTAAATTTGTGGGTTTTGTTTTGTTAAGGTCATTTCAGAATAAAGGTGTGCTCTGTTTAGCTTAATGTAGCATTTTCTCACTGACCCCTAATGATATCTATCCCCTTACCTGAAGTGAAATAAACTTCCTAGTTGTAGCAGCTTTTGAAGGACTGAATTTGATCAGCATGCATCACTTCATCAACAAAGTTACCGGAACTGTGAAATCTTGAGTGCAGTGGTGTTATGTGAATCTCAACAACTAAAGTTAAAGTTTCTGTATTCAGAGTAGATTTAGCCGTTCAACACAGTAACAGGACAGAATATAGCCACAGATTCACAACAGCTTGAGAAGGTGTCCAGGCTTTCATTGAGGACTGCATCAGAAACACCTGATACAGTTTGAAATGATTACCATTTTAAGTTAAGCATTGCAGTAGAAGTAATAATATTTGTAGAACTGGGTAAAAATGAATCCAGAAACAGACACTCTAGACTAAAATAATGAAAAAGCACACACTGAAAGAAAGTAACATTGGTAATGCCGAACATGTTGCACGATTGGCATTACAAGAGTTGATCTTTGCTCTTGGCCCCAGAAGACACATACACATCCATTCTTAAAGGACAAAGGCAGATTATTATAGATCTTGTCATAACACGTTGTATCATAACTTCACCTGAGATGCATGTACATTGACTGAAGAGCTTGGGATTTATGCCCTTTTCATTTTTCAAAGATTTGAATACTGTGAAAAGGATTAATTAGATTTGAAAAATGCAATTAAACATAAAAAAAAAAAATCACAATCTATGCCCTGATCCTATTTTATAAATACTAATGTGAGGCATGCTGTGTGTGTTTATTCTTCAGTTTTGCATAGAAGAGATAAAAGGAAAACAGCAGACTTTGTAAGAAACATGCAGCTGTTTTTACTTTAAAATACAAAATTACAAGAAATACAGATTTAGGGCACTTTCGGTACATTAAAAATAGTAAAACCAATGAGACGATTTTAGGATTGGAAAGGACCTTAACTATTCTGTGATTGCTCTGTCGTGGGATTTATTACATCTAGAAATTAGCAAAAAAACTCTAGTTCCCATTTTGGGTCTCACTTCACTGTGATATTAATGATGCTGATATCCTCATACGGTTTGTCAGTTTTGGGATTGACTTTGACGTTTGAGATTCTCTGAACAACTTCCATTCCTTTAGTCACCCGTCCAAACACACTGTGCTTGTTGTCTAGCCATGGCTGTTTGAAGGCACAGGAGGAAAAAGAAAAAAACATTAAAATAGAATGCAGTATGTAGGTTAGGCACCAAACCAGAAAGAGACTGACCTACAGTAAGTGTACATGGATACATTTTATATGTTCAGATTATGAAACTTAACACTACGTAAATATTACCATGTAAGTAAATACCAGAGTGCAGCTAATGCATATTTATATGCATTTAAGCTCACTTTTTCAATTGTTTTCTTAATACTACAGAGGTGGAGTTCTAGCAATGCAAGAGGATTTCATAGTTTAAAGTGTACCCTCAGTTCAGAAAAATGCTGGTTCTCTATAGTCTATTTCATGGTATTTTCACAGCTGAGTTGTAACTGCCACTCCAGGATACTACTTAATTCAAAATCATGTTCACAGAGTTTGCCCTATTAGCAGTGTGAATATAGGCACTGATATAACTTAATAAGCTTCAAAATTATGGTAGATGGATGCTTTTTAAAAAAAGACACATGATTTTGAAATAAGTGCTCTAGGAATGCAGTTTCTTTAAGTGTTACGTTTAAGGATTTGTTTTGTACCTGCATGATTCACATACCAGAATTTCTGGGTTTTGACATGTGTCAAAGGCCGTCTTCAAACCTGAATACTGGCTTCTTTTATAGCTACAATAAGGCAATATACAGTCATCCTGGCACTGTATTAAAAAAACCCAACCATACAATGTAAGTAATAGCTAGATTTACATCATTTTATATTAAAGACTCTAGTAGTATTGAATTGCAAATAGGCCTGATTTACTAAGATGCTTAAAAGGCAAAAGGCATCTTGATCACAACTGACAAAATACTTACAGGACTGTTTCAGTGAAGCATACATAGTATACGTTATTGTGTTGCAGCATTTATTTGCAAAATAAAGTATTATTTTGATAGTACTAGTGTGTTCCTTTTTCCATCAGAAAAAAATAATATGTTCTACAGCTAAATGTATGTAGATAGAAGCTAACTATCCAGTTAGCTTCTCAGGCCTTCAATTGAGCTTTTAGTATTACTTACTGTTGGCACTACTGTTATAAAAAACTGGGATCCATTGGTATTTGGTCCTGCATTAGCCATGCTGAGTGTGTATGGCCTGTCATGTCGTAAAGTTGAGTGAAATTCATCTTCAAATTCTCCTCCCCAAATACTTTCACCTCCCATTCCTGTACCAGTTGGGTCACCAGTCTGAATCATGAACCCCTGCAAAGAAATGAAATGTTATTACCTCATCACATAGAATAAATAAATAAAAGTGGTTTACACCAGGTGACACTGGTGACTTAACTTCAATCTTCCCAAAACAACCTAAGTGTTAAGTTGCTGTGGATAAGGGACAAAGCATTCAGGGCTTCTGACATGACAGTAGAGCACTTACGAAAAAACAAGCTTGCTGTTCCCCTGAAGGAACAGAAATCTGACTACCTGCACCTTCTGCAAACATTTAGGCTGTATTGGCTTAATTCTGGTGCAACAGAAGTAATAAGCCTTACAAGAAATGCCTCTGATATGAAACTAAGTCTTAAGCAAGATTTCTGAACTGTCTCAGTTTTCATTTTTCTTCCACCTGTTCAAAAACTATTAACAACTTCATTGAGTGATAAAGACTTCGGAGGTAACTCTGAAGCCATTCCAGAAATTCTTTGTGCAAAAGGGAAATGAAGGGTTTAACAGAGGGGACTGACCACAAAGGTACATTACCTAAACCAACAAAAAAACCCAAAACTTTTTACATGGTACCTTGATGATACGGTGAAATATGTGTCCATTGTAATAACCATTTCTGCTGTGCACACAGAAGTTTTCCACTGTTTTGGGGCACCTAAAATCATGTAACAGAAAATACAGGCTATGGTAAATATAAAACTACTGTGGCAAGCTCATCAAGATTTCAGCTGAGCCTAAGATTCTTTTACATTCAGAGTGATGGTGTCTGTCTCCCCAAGTAACCACCACAAGTGATGGAGCCCTGCTCTAATGGGGATGGCTGAACACCTGCCTGCCCATGGGCGATGGTGAATGAATTCTTGTTTTGCTTTGCTTATGTGTGCAGCTTTTCTTTACCTATTAGACTTTTACCTCAGTCCACAAGTTTTCTCACTTTTTGCCCTTCCAATTTTCTTTTGTCAGTTGTGAGTGAGTAGTTCTGCTGTTAGGGTTAAACCACAACAGTCAGAAAAGATAATGTGTTTTCTCAAAGCTTGATTCAAGGCACCACTGATGAGATGTGCCTTCCCAGCTTTTTACTTAACATTGTTTACTTACAAAAATCAAGTAAGCAGTAAATGCTCCATGAGCATAAAGTTTTTCACTTTTACCTTTGTAATTCTATTCAGCTATATATGTAAGGTGTCCAGTGTTGCATACAAAAAATGAAATAAAAAAATAAATTTTCTGGTATTACAGAACTTTCAGTCCGTTGAGTCAATTCTGTTCTGCTTCAGATGAGGATATCTGCAAACACTGTTTGGAAGCAGGATGAAGAGGTGGAATACTACTGTTGATGGACTAACGAGAAAAAATAACACAAACCCTCAAACAACCAACTCCTTCACCTTTGTGACTCGATTTTTTCCTTTCAAGAAATTGGCTACCAGAATAAAAATTCTTTGCAATAGCAATTCCAGTGATTTTAAGAAATGGATTAGCAGCCAGGGTAAATCTACACTGATAGTTTTACACAGTCACACATGCTTTCCCAGCAAATGAAAAAATAGCCAAGTTGCGTTCATAGCTATGGAGTTACTCTAGCTGTGACATGAACATTAGCTTAGGCTTAGTGATACTCTAAACCACCTTGTAAACAAAGCACCAGTGAACAAAGCACCAGTGACATAACTGATGGAACAGACAAGGCTATGGCCCCAACTTCTCCTGAGCAGTACACAGTTATTCACAACATCATTCCACAAGTATGTGGCCAAAGATTTAAAGGGCATACAAAGCCACATGCTCTTCTTTAGTTTAACCACATTCATCTTAAAAGAGATACTATACTCAAAGCTCAGCTGGAAGAAAAATATTAGAACAAGAAAGGACAAACCTAACAATAGCCAAGCCTGGTAATAGTGTTTATAAAATTACATACATAAATTGCTGCAAAATACCTAGCAATACTATGCATGCAAATACAGTATCACACTGGCATGAGAATTAAACCAAAAGGTCAGAAATAGTGTAGCTTGGCCTGTCATTCACTGGTAAGGGCTCTATCATTATTGCAACTGTATGCTGTAGTTACAAATTCCAGAAACTAAGGCTTGATGCCAGAAGACATTCATGAAGAAAACAGCGTAAGACTAGCACTCCTACAGGATAGAACTGAGGTTGTGTTGCCCTATCTATGCTTATGATAAAACATGAACTTGTTTTTGGAGAAGCATAAATCTAGCAACTGTCATGCATAAAACTCATCCAATTATATGTCAGGTTTGGATATATACTGCACTAACATTATATGCTAGCATAGATTTTATGTTGCTCTTGAAGGAGCTGTAGTAACATAAAATGTAGCACAATGGTCCAGATTGGGAGTTGCAAATTATTATTCCTGCAGTTTACACAGACCTGCCAGATCTACTGCTGCTGCCAATATGATCTTGGTTTTTTTTCCAAGTCAGAATCAAACAGCAATGCCTTACAATAACATATAGCTTACAAAGAAGGGTATCATAGCTTTTCCACATATGTGATTTAGAAAAAGAACAAAAGTTAGGAAAGAAATAAATCCTTTTAACCTATAATAAAGGCAAAAATACTTTAAAAAAACCCACACAAACAAAACCAAACACTTTTCACCCTACTTTATGTTTGTCAAGCATCACATGCCTGGCTTTATGTATTAAAAAACTGTTAGTAAACACGGACAGTAGAAAAAGGGGAAGGAAATTATCAATCCTAGCTTGAAATATAAGTCTTGAATACTGCCACCAAAAAACATAGAAGGAAGAAAGTAAATGGAGTAACAGAAAAGTTACCAAATACATACTCAACAGGAAAAAGCTTGACATGAATGTCTCCCATGCTTGTGTGGATAATGGCACTGTCTGAAACTCTTTTGGGACCTTCTGCCTGAGTGGCTGCCATAACTTCTTCTTTAGAAGGTTTCTCATTAAACACATCTCTGTCAGACTCTGCACTCTTTGTGTCTTCTGGTTCACGTTTAGTAAACTGAAATACAAAATAACAGAAGGCTAATTGTTTGGCTTTCTCTTTTTCCCCCTTATCTTAAGCAGTGCTCTGCACCCAAGACATCAATGCAATTATTCAACCTGTTGAACACTCAAGTACATTTGAAATGTAAGAAGAAAATTCTTACAGTCTATCCTTACATTTCAGTGTTGTATGTGGTGTGTCACCAACATTTCCACAGTCACAAATTTCAGTATAAATATATGCAAATCCAAGTAACTCTTTCTGTTATCTTTAAATTTCCTTCCCTTTTAAACAGAAAGACAGCCATACTTCAGCATCTTTTCTTTAAAAAGAGTGGAGAATATAAAGTTGTTCCTTTATATTCAAACTGGCAGGTTTCATCCCAAAACTCAATTTCACTACAAAGTCAAACTAAACCCTCTTACTCCAATACTGCATGAATAAAAAACTACAGGAAAAAAGGGAAATTTTATGGAAAATAGGAGCTATCTCAGAAATGTGTTATATTACCTACAGAAAAAAACACAGAATAAATATACAAGTACACAAGCAGCTGCTTGAGTAGTTGTCGTGGTTTAAGCCATAAATCAGCCACGCAGTTTGTTCACTCATTTCCCCTTTTTCCTTCCCTCTGCTCCTGGAGGGATGGGAAGGAGAATCAAAAGAATGCAACTCCCACAGGTTGAGATAAGAACATTTTA
>JAOEHY010018420.1:0-17789 GCA_025447955.1 Psilopsiagon aurifrons | reverse complement strand
ATGTAGATACAAAATACTGTAACCTATGTTTTGAACAAGACAGCTAACCAGCTTCACATCCTTACAGCCACTCATGGCCTTGCAGCAGCCACTCATGGCCTTGCAGCAGTACCTATCAGAAAAGTTTATTCTGATATCATAATCAGCATAATGACCCTTATTTGTGCTGAAAAATCCTTTATAAACAGTTGATCTGTAAAGGCTTTTTGTTGTGGTTGGTGTATCCTGCAACAGCTTCAAGTCAGTAAAACTCATTCATGTGCTGAACATCCCTGCTTAGTTCTTGAACTACATTGAAGAATTTATAGCTGAACTTACCAGCAGTGTGGAAGAAGTAAATTAGATGTAAGAGACAGTGTATGTCATAAACAGAGGAAATGCATGCAGGTGAACAGTAATGTGGATGTAAAACCTTTCACAATGCACATTTGAGATGAGGCTATTATTCGTATAAAAGGGAGATGGGCATCCTAAGCATGTGCTAATCATACATTTCCTTTCCACTATACCAACCTCTGTCTCATATGTAAAATGGTTGGGGGCTGACATTTTTTATCCTATCAACCATTGATTCCCATACTTACATCACCCAAGTGTCCTTCTCTGTAAAGCCATTTTAAAATCTCGTAACATTTTTCTTTATATATTTTCAATGCAAAATAACATTCTCAATGCAGAAATAACTTTCCAATGTGAATAATTTCTTATCTTGGTACCTTCTGGGCTTATAAATCATACTTTGTATCCCACTGGGAGGCAAAAATGTCATTTTAACTGAAGATAAAGTCAAATTTCTTCTCCCATGGCTTCCAGAAAACAAAGTCCCATAGATTTTTATATAGAGAAGACAAAAATAATGACTCAAATTGAATATGGCTTATTCATGGCCTCAAGCCAAGACAAACATAGAAACACATTTCTAAGGAGTAAGTTTGAGGTATGAAGATTACATTCTCATATAAGTTATTGTAAATGGAAACTGCTTAATGTTTTCTCTAGGTTTGGAGTATTAAAATTAGTCTGGGGAGAAAGGTTCAAGAGTATTGCACTGGTGAACTGGTCAAAGAGAAATACTATATGAATTTATTACATGGATATCCATAACTCATGTATAGCATGGTTACTAGAAAGAGCCTTTTCTTTCCCTTTCCATTAGACTTCCAAATACAGAGAAAAATCAGTTTCAGCAATGTTGACAGCAGATACACCAGTTGCCATACATTTACAGACAGAGCAAGATGGTGAAAAAACCCCTATGAATATAAAATACATTTTCAAATTGAAGAGTTGATTGGATTTCTTTTTGGGTCCTGTTAATATTAATATTAACTTACTGATATAAGAGGCTTTAGAAGAAGAGACATTTTGAGAGATGAGAGGACTGAAGACAAGGTTTGTCTTATCAGACAGTGAGATGAGTTGAGGTTAATGTGAGGAGGAGATGCCTTTGAAGATTATTCTGTGCATATAATTCAGTATACAGCTGGGTGATATAGGCTTGTATTGCTGGATGCAAAGGGCTGCCTATCTAGTCTTCAGACATACTGTACAATATGCACAGAAGGAAAATTTGGGAGGAGAAAAAGCTGTAAGATTCCTAAAGGAACACCAAAGAAGCTTGAATTTCACAAGGTGCAGATCAGGCAGCTTAGGGCAGGATGACAGGGTGACTTAGGAGAGTGGCAAGCCAGAAGAATGACTAGACTGGTTGCGTTTTGAAGACTGAGGGATAATGAATGTGTTTCAGAAATTACAAGAACATGAGAAGAGCTGTATGGAGTCTGACCAAAGTTGCACTTAACCCCTAATCTTGGATCCACTAACAGCCAATGAGACATGCCTAGAGATAAAATAGGGCAAACCTACAGTGAAGCTTTCCCGGAATAACCTCTATTTCTCCAGTAATTTGTAGTTTAGTTTGTTTGTAGATGAGAGGGTGGTATCTAGAAACTTACAGTGGGTTTCTCCCTCATGAAACAAACAACTCCTTTTTGAACCCATGCAAACTTATCCTCAAAACTTTACCATGTTGTGCAAAGAAAAACTCCTTCTTTGTATTTGGCATCTACTCATTTTATTTGATGATCCTTAGTACCTTGCTTAGACTAGAGTGCAATCTTTTCTTGCTTAATACCTCCATATTATCCATGGTTTAATAAGCTTTTATCATAGTCCTCTTCAGTCTTCTTTTCTTGCAGGATAAAGAACTGTAGCTGATTTGCTTGATCTTCATATAAATGCCTTCTCAAATATCTAACTATCACTGCCAGTCTTCTCTGTACCTTTTCAAATTATATTTTATCTATATTAAGATGGTAAATAGTTTAGGAAGTAACACAGGTCACCAATCATGATTTTCTCATGCTAAGATTTATTTGGTGACAATGTTTATTGCTTCCCTCTCTATTTTTTCCTCATAATTGCAACATGATCTTTTCATTGACTGCTATTGAGTATTTCATAGACATATCTAATATAATCCCAAGACCTTGTTCTGACAACTGAGTCAGAGTTTATCACTCTGTGTATATATTTGGGGTTGGTTTCCCACGTGCACCCTTTCATATTTATCTATAACAAATTTCACACGTTTTACTTCCCAGTCCTTTAGTGTCATGAAGCCTTTCTACAACTCTCTGCAGTTAGTTTATCTCTCTTCTAATATTAATGATATAATGCTATTAGAGTGTTTTGTATCTTTGTTATTCAGCTCTCTTTCTAGGACAAGATCTCACACCAATCCCAGTGAGTTTCTGCGTGTAACCTCTGACCACTGTGAAGCTGGACACTGTGCTACACACTGTAGGAAGCTGTAAGTAAGGTAGAAGTTTGCCACTTGCAATGTGGAGGGAGCATGAAAGACTGTCAGCAGTTTCCAGCTTTTACTGATCAAGTGCAGTTGCTTTCTGGGAAAGTGGCATATATGTAAAACAGAATCTGCTTGTCAAATTCCTGATGTCATTTGCTGTTTAGAGAAAGGTTTGAATCTTCCCAAATCACTAGAGATCTTTTCCCTGAAATACAGATGGAAAAAGCAGAGGTGTTGTCCAAAGCAAAATACTAGTTTAGCAAGTGAATTGTGAAGCCCTGCTCCTTTGATGGTCTGATAAGCTGTACTACATGAAATTTACTTCAGCAATGGGCATGCATCATAGAATCATTTAGGTTGGAAACTACCTTTAAAACCATTGAGTCCAATCATGAACCTAGCACTGTCAAGTCCACAACTAAACCATGTCCCTGAGCACCACATCTGCACATCTTTTAAATGACCTTGGCAGCCTGTTCCAATGCTGGACAGCCCTTTTGGGGACTACATTTTTCCTAACACGCAATCTAAACCTCCCCTGGGGCAACTTGAGTCCATTTCTTCTTGTTCTGTCTGTCACTTGTTACTTGGTAGAAGAGACCAACGCTCACCTCACTGCAACCTTCTTTCAGGTAGTTGTAGAAAGCAATAAGGTCTCCCCTGAGCTTCCTTTTCTCCAGGCTAAGCCACCCCAGTTCCCCAAGTGCTCTTCATAAGGCTTGTGTTCTTGACTCATTACCAGCTTTGTTGCCTTTCCATTCTTCCCCAAGCCTGTAGCATCCCATGGGGTTTTTGTGTCCTCACTTTGTCTTGTTGAACCACGTACCACTGGCAACAACGCATTGATCCAGCCTGTCCAGGTCCCTCTGTAAAGCCTTCCTACCCTCAAGCAGACCAACACTCCCGTTCAACATCTGGGAGTTTACTGGGGTAAAGTCAGACATAACCTTAGGAAGACCATGGAAAAGAAAAGCAGCTAGTTGTGTTAGGGATGTGCACAGCCCCATTGAAAGTCTCCAGAAAACAAAATGTACCATAAGACAAGCTGATGAAATCCTGGAGGAGGATAAATAACCAGACTACAGGAAAAGAAGTCAACAATGGTTTTCTGGATTAACCATTAGCACATTGTCCCATAGATGAGTGGGGAAAATCTCAGCATCGAAATAAGGTAAAAAGCCTTACTAAAAATATTTCCTGCAAAAAAAATGCCATATTTCTTTCCAGAACTCTCAACATTTTAACTTGAAAATTTTAATTTTCAGGACTTTTGCTGAAAACAAAACTTTCTTAAGCGATTGGAACATTTTTTTTTAAGATTCTTCACAAAATGCATTTTTGATCAAGGCACCTTATCTACACTATGCACAGAATAAATGTCTGACCTTCAGGTATAAGTTTCCCAGGATACTCAGTTCTGACATGCATGAAGGAAGGCAGTGTACTTCGGGTCTATCTTGGGCAAGGCCAGACCCTTTCCTGGTAGCTACAAATGTGGTAAGCATCAGACAGAACAATCAGTCATGATCAGGAAGTACAGCTAAAAAAAATGTTGAGGAAGATTTGACCTTTACCACCTCTCTGCCCTCACAAATGCCAGAGCAGTTGAAGAATTGCTCTTGTTTCATCAGAGGATGCATTAATCTCTGTCTGGTCTTTTCAGCTTGTTCTTTTCCTTTCACTGGGTTATGTGGCTCACCATTGCAACAGATTCTTTGTCAGCTTTTCATAGGTTTCTCACTAGTGATGTAAAGAAATATTACAATGGAGTCAAAAACTGGCTCAGAAATTTTAGTGAAGTATTCAACTCATGTTAAAAAGATGTATCCCTGAAGGATCTAACTCATAGTCTCAAAGGAAGCCTGAGGTCTTCCCCTTGCTTCTGTCAATGCTGAATATTCCTCTCCTACACTGAAAAGTTCGGTCTTATGGTTTCTGATGGCTGTAGGATGTCCCAAACTAAGCAAAATATCAGCAGTGAGCACAGCAGCACAGTTATATTCTGTCCAACACAGTCTTAGAAAAAATCTGCAGTGTCATTTGCAAAACCCAAAGGACTGGTAATGCTACATGGTGTATCAGTAAGCTTCATTCCACGAGTGTGTATAGAATTCATCTCACTGAACAAAAATATGCATATTGCCAGGGCATTGAGATCAAAGAGTCTTACACATTTTGAACCTTCCCTATATTCACTGTCCCTTTCTATGTGTTTTTTGAGCCACATAGACTGGGTTTGCCCACTTCACTAAATGAACCCAATAACTTAGACCCAGTGAAAGTCTGTCTCTCCTGGGTAATGATGATTGCCCTCAGAAATTATTGCTCTTTTCTTAACATTAGACAGTTATTGAAGTTAGTGTGTTTTTCCTAAATACCTCTGCCATGACCTCAGATGTATGTGGCCTCTGCAAAATGAACTGGGAAAAGTTAATTGTTACTTCTTTAAAACAAAGGAATTGTCTGATTAGGACAAGGTGTGATGGGTTTGAGCTTTAACAGGGGAAGTTCAGGTTGGATATAAGGAAGTTATTTACTGTGAGGATAGTGAGGCTCTGGAACAAACTGCCCAAAGAAGTGGTAAATACTCCATCCCTGGTAATTTTCAAGGCCAGGTTGTTCGGTGTCTTGGGTGACATGGTCTAGTGTGAGGTGTCCCTGTCCATGGCTGGAGCTTGGAACTGGATGACCTTAAGGTCCTTTCCAACTTGAACCATTCTACGGTTCTATAATTCTATATTCTCAAAAGCTTTTGCCTGCCTTGCTGCTTTTTGTTCATGCTTATTTAATTAGTCTCTTTAAGTCTATGTCAGTACCTGCATGTACTTGTCCGTTCATAAATCAACATGAATAAAGAGAAATGACTTAATCTCAGTTTCTTTCAACTGTCATGTTGTTAGCTGTACATTTACTAAAATTCACTCTCTTCTATCATCCAAGCCTTTAATGAAGATAGTTCAGTAACTGGATTCAGTACAGACACTGCTAGGAGCCTACTCAGCATCTCCACTCAAACTGAGTACTTTTGGGAGTGATTTTCTAATCTGTTATCCACACATCATCTTTTGTTCACTGTGTGCATCATATCAGGCCTTGCTAAAAGCCAGCAGAAGTCAGGAAGTACCATTATGTCACTTCCCCTATGTCTACAAATCCATTACTTCTTAAGGAAGCTGACTAAATTGATCTAAGGGGATGTGAAAGATTTCTGCACCCAACAATTCAGCAGTCTGAGAACTTGAACAAGCCTTATGAGCAAGGATTATACCATGCATTTTAAAGCAGACAGGAACTATCAGACTTGAAAGCATCAGACATTCTCTCTCTCATGGAATTAAAATGCTTCCCCCTGCCCACAGCAACACACAGTGATCACTTATGACCTTAATGGTGCCTTCTTTAAATGTCAAAGATGACAACTCTCAGACAGAAAATTCTGCCCCATATGACCTATGGGTCTGTTTGCTCCTGTGGTGCAGATGGGATGTGAAAGAGGACCTTTGAAATACTTTTCAAAGTCCTTTTTTAAAGTACTTTTGTGGATTGGTTCACATTCCAAATATAAATTCCTATCCAGTTACTTGGAATAAAGGCAAATATGTTTCATCCCTTCACCTCTCCACCTGGTGAGGGCATTACACCAACAAAAAAGAAAGGCTCATGTTGAATTGACAACAGCCATATGGCAGAACAGGTGCTTTCACTTGCAAACCAGAAGATGCTTATCCAGTACTCTTAATCACTAGCTTTGAACAACACAGTGCTGTGTTCTGTTTCAGGACTCACTTTACAAGAATGAAGCTGTAGAGCTGGACACTATTCAGAAGCTGTATTAATGGTCAAAAGTTAGGAAAAATGGCATAAAGGAGTGGATTGTTTTGCCTAGTAAAGAGGAAATTGAGGGTCAGCATGATGGAAATCCTGAAATATGTATGAGGTTAAAAGGAGACAGGTAGTAGATTTTTCTGCATACCCATCTGGGTTAGGTCAACAAGCAATGCACTTCAGTTGTCTTAAGGGAGATAAAGATAAATTGGCAGAGAAAAAAACCCCCACAATATTCACAAAGCTACTTAAATGGATATGAAATCTTTATTCTTGGAAAGTGTGGGGGTTTGGTTGGGGTAATTTTAGAAGCTGGAAAAGCGCTACTAGGACAGATTTGTGTGGAACAGGAACACGTACTAAGTGAGAGTCTCTGGAAGTCCCTTAAGCCCTGTTTTCTGTGATTCACTGTACTTAAGTATTCACCCCACAGCTGTGGCTCCCTTGACATATCTTCACTCCTTCACTTAATGCAGTGGCAAACATCAAATTGTCTGTCTGCTTAGCTATTGCAGAGATAACAGAGATGGTATCAGTGTGTAAGTTCCACCTATATCATTTAAAACACTTAGGCTCAGTGCCTTTTTCCCTCTGTTTTACTTCAATAGCTGGGAAGAATTGGGATTTATCTACTTTTATGTGCAAAACTGAAAGCTGACTGATTTTAAAGCACGTTTAGGTCAGAAACAACCTGGGTCTAGCAGCTCCCAGTTTTTGCAGATTTGCTTGCTTTGCTGTTGTTCACATTCACTTTAATTCACTGATCTGAATGTTCAAGAACTGCAAGATCACTTCACCTGGCATTTCTTGTTTCAGCTTCTGCTCTCCTACTAAGACAAATGGAACCTCTTTGCTTACATACATTTAGTCTTTTCCCTTTGCTTCTAGGGAAGAGAACAGCAGTTACTTTAGCATGGCCTGAAGGGAATCCATCCAGAATAAAAGTGTTAATTGCATTAGCACTACCGGTTCACGAAAAGGAGAGTTGAACCAGGAATTGAGTGCAGCAGCTTTTCTTTAGGGTATAGTGAATCTTTTCATGTCAGCCAGTTACTTTGTCATATCTGTCCTCCTTGAAGGAGCACAGGGTTGTTTTTATTTCGAATTTCATTAAAGAATCCAAAATGGAAAAAGAGCTGTTGTATTAATCAATAGCAGAAGGAAATCAATCTCAGCTCTTTTCTGCAAAAGTACTGCTGCACGATGTGCTTTCCTTGGGAGAGTTTTATTCCTGACAGAAGCCAGCCATCTGCTGGAGTAGTGCTGCAATAACTACAGGCCAGAGCTGTTTGCTGAAGTTCGAAAAGAAAATCCAACTTTTTGGTCAAACTTTATAAAAAATAAGCAGTTTGGTAAGGAAAGTAACAAAACTATGCAGAGACTCCTTAAAAATAGGCTTTTAGACAAGCGTTAAAGGCTGACAGAGATGGAAATGTCTGTGATGAGCAGGGATAGAGCAGAAAACATTAAGCACAGATTCACCATCTATCTGCATGGTGAAAACCATGCAATGAAAACTGGAGCACTGAAACCAGATGCCTCTCAGACCTTCAGAGGAGAAGGACTAGAACATTGTTCTGGTGTGGAACCCACCAGGAGGAGCCAGCCAACGACGTTGCTTCCCCAGAAAGCCATGTCACTTGGAGAATTTGCTGCCTTAAAGAGGGACAGAACTTATCATGGGAAGAGAATTTGGGGACTGTGTAAAATTTAGGATGAAAGTTTTTAAGGGGATGATAGAACTGTGCAAAATGTATCATGGAATGTTTAGAGGAAGAGCAGAAGTTGGGGAAGGGGTGGGATTGAGATCAACTGGGGAGAAATAAGAGCAAGGAAATAAAGGGAAAATGAGCTGGACATGTCTTACCATGTTACTGCTGAATGTATTTGTCTCACTGCATAAGCAGTGCTGAATCACTACAGCATATCCTATATCCTCATGAAATCCTGTTTCCAACTACCTTCTTTATTCTAAGTATGTGTCAATGCTAGTGAGCTGCAAGGTGGGCTGCCTGGAGACTGGAACAAGAGGTCTGAGTGCAGCTACTGGAGAAGACCATGGTCAGGGACTGGGTATTGCTCAGAATGAGGGCTCCAGAACAGCAGCTGGAGAGACCCACATCTGGTCTTGTGAGACCCCACTTGGAGCACTGTGTGCAGTTTTGCTGCCCCCGACATAAGGTGAATATGGAGCTGTTGAAGCAAGTCCAGAGGAGGGCCATGAGAATGATCAGGGGCTGGAGCACTTCCCGAATGAAGATAGGCTGAGAAAGTTGGTGCCGTTCAGCCTGGAGAAGAGAAGGCTGTGTGGAGACCTCATAGAAGCTTCCAGTATCTGAAGGAGGCTACAGAGATGATGGAGAGGAACTCATCATTAGGGACTGTAGCGATAGGACAAGGGGTAATTAGTTTAAACTTAAACAGGGGAATTTCAGGTTGGATATAAGGGAGAAGTCCTTTACTTTGTGGAACAGGCTGCCCAGAGAAGTGGTAAATGCTCCACCCCTGGCAGTGTTCAAGGCCAGGTTGGACAGAGCCTTGGGTGACATCGTCTAGTGTGAGGCATCCCTGACCACGGCAGGGGGTTTGGAATGGATGATCTTAAGAACCTTTCCAACCCTCATGATTCTACAATTCTGTGATTACTGCAGCAGCCTTCAATCCTGATCAGCCAGAGGGGAGGAGAGGTTTGACCATATTTCTCATGTTTCTGTAGGTGCTGGGTTTGTTTTTGTGGATGCCAATAAAACAATAAAAGCAGTATGTCTGCATTGGTCTGTGTGTCTGAGTGTATGTAAAGTCAGTAGTGTGTGTGAATGTGTGTGTGCATTTACGGGAACACATGCACATCCTCACTCCAGGCTGGATCTGGGAGCACATAACTGCAGCAGCCTCAAAGCTATGGGGCTGTGAGAGGAGGAGACTCTCTGGGTCCTGAAGCCCAGCAGGTTTGGCAAAATGGGAGTGAATTTCCAAGTCTGATCCTTTGGTAACTAGGGCCAAGGGACGAATATTGGGAGCATTTAAATGTCTTCACAGCATGTGAACCAACACAACATGTGGTGCTCCACATGACCTGTCAGTGTGCGCTCGCATCCCAGGGAGCCAATCCTGCTTGGGCTGCATCCAAAGAAGCGTGGCAGCAGGTCAAAGGAGGTGATCCTGCTCCTCTACTCCACTCTCATGAGACCCCACCTGGAGAACTGTGTTCAGCTCTGGGGCACACAAGAGGAATGTGAACCTACTCAAGCAAGTCCAGAGGAGTCTATGAAGATGAAAAGAGGGCTGGAGCACCTTTCCTAAGAAGACAGACAGACAGTTGAGGAGGAAAGACTGTTTCAGGGAGACCTTAGAGCAGTTTCCAGTGGCTAAAGGGGGACTATGAGAAAGACAGAGAGGTACTTTTTACAAGAGCATGTAATGATAGGACAAGGAGGAATGCATTTGAACTGGAAGAAGGTAGATTTAGGTTAGATATTAAGAAGATATGCTTCACTATGAGGGTGATGAGTCACTGGAACAGGTTGCCCAGAGAAGCTGTGGGTGCCTCATAACTGGAGGTGTTCAAGCTTGTTGGATAGGACCTGGAGCAACCTGCTCCAGTAGAAGGTGTCTCTGCCCGTGGCAGGAGGATGGAACTGGATGAGCTTTAAGGTCTCTTCTAACCCAAACTGTTCTGTGATTCTATGTAGTCTGTTTTCAAATGTAACTAAAGGAGGAAGAAGGAGGCAATGGAATGAACTGATTACCGTGTTCACCTAGGAAACTAGGACTGTGTTTTTATTCTTTTCCTGATGGAATTTGCAGCTCCCGGTCCCAAGATTGTCTTCATTATTTGCCACCATGGTCAGATGAAGAAAGATCAGGTTAAGAATGCTATGCTTTATGCCCCATAGTTTGAGTTGTTACATAGTAATGCTGTGGGAAGCTAAATATCAGAAGCAAAAGGCTTAATATAGGGCTTTAAGGCAAAGCTCATTAACATCTTTACTTGGGTAGAGAGGTGTATCCTGAGAGCTAATGGAGCTGAAATAATAATGACTTGCTTAATATTATCTGGCAGTAACCTGGTGCAGCAGTGCTTAGAAATGACAGCTTGATGATAGAACAAACTGGTTGATTTAACAAGTGAATTACCACTGGAAGTGTACCCAGACCTCAAACTGTGATCTTTAACTTAACATCAAAGTTTACTTCTCTCCTGCACAACACTGGCTTGCTTACATTTTCATTACATTCCACTGACAGGTCTCTAAAATGAGAAAATGATGAATAGAGGAAACTAGGTGATGGAAAAACAGTAATTGAATTATAGACATGAAAAAGGATGCTCACTTTCAAGAGGAAACATAAAGAAAACTTCCACATCTCTGCTCCTAATGCCGAAGTCTTGGGTTGTTGGGACTGAGAGCTTATTAAATGTGACTTTACATCCCACTTCCTCTGGATATAGAGGTTGTTCTGCTTGTGGAGTGACTAGATCAGGGACCATCTCTGAGTTTCCTGTCTATGGAAGAATGGTGAAGCTTCTCTCTGTGCCTCATTGTGCCCACTGGGAATTTTCACTGGTGGCAAAATAGTCTCACAGGTGCAAAGTGGCCTTTGGAAAGACAGTGAATGCAAAGCATGGTCCCTGCCATCCACGTGTGGGACACCTCTGGTGAGTACGGTTCGAGCGCTGGCCATGGTGCTGAAGGACGGCCACTGCGAGAAGGGGCCGGGGCTGCCCCGCTCCGGCTTCGGCTGCCCCAGAGCAGGACTCAGCTGAGCCCCCCCAGCCAAGCTGGGGACGCCGGAGGGAAAACAAGTTCCAGGCAGGGCCAAAGGCGGTGCAGGCAGAGGAGGAGGAAGCCAAGGAGGGAGCAGCAGCAGCTGGACCCCGAGGGAGGGTGGAGGAGGGCAGGAGGTGCTGCAGGCCCGGAGCAGGGATCCCCTCAGCCCTGCAGAGACCCCCGGGAGCAGAGACCCCCCCTGCATCCCGGGGAGGGCCCCACGCCACACCAGGGCAGGGATTTCCTATGTTCCTGACCCCAGGGGAACCCAGCACAGCACCCAAGTTGAAGAAGCCCCAAGCTTGGTCTGACTTCAGAATTCTCCCAGATCAAAGCAGCAGGTTGGGCTGCAGAGATCCTGAAGTCTCTCCCAGGCTGTGACTCTGTGTTTGACTCAGTGTTATATGAAGGGAATCAACACTCGTTCCATAGATATAACAACAGCGACACAATGGCTACTTAAACATAGTCTCTCAATATCAACCGCATTTTTCCAGGGACAATAGACCTGACACTCCAGATGGACACAGAGGGAGATTTACCTGATATCCGTGAATTAGGAGGAAGATTAAATGAAGCATAATCTAAGCACACTTAAAATAGATGTCCTGCAAGACACAGCCTCTCCTGGATGTATCTGTAGCACCCTGGACTTCCCTTGTCATGTTCATGCATTCATCCCCATATTCCACCAAAAACATCATACACACAGCTCCACTGCTTCCCAGGGAGAGCTGTGTGCACCCTTGTAGGGAGAGGATTCAGGAGTAAAGGGATGAAGTTGAGCCTGGGAAAGACCCTATGGTGGGGAGATGTTGTTTAATGTTTTTGTCTTTGTTTCTCACTACCAGAATCTACTTTAATTTTCCCTGTTTCAAGTCTATTTTGCCTGTGACAGTAGAATCATAGAACCATAGAATCATAGAATGGTTTGGGGTGGAAAGGACCTTAACAGCATCCAGTTCCAACCCCCCTGCCACAGGCAGGGACACTGCACACTAGACCATGTTACCCAAGGCTCTGTCCAAGCTGGTCTCAGACACTGCCAGGGATGGAACATTTACCACTCCTTTGGGCAATCTGTTCCAGTGCCTCACCACCCTCACAGTAAAGAACTTCTTCCTTGTATCAAACCTGAACTTCCCCTGTTTAAGTCTAAACCTACCATCCCTTGTCCTATTGCTACAGTCCCTGATGAAGAAGGAAATCGCTAAGTGATCTTCCTTCTCTGATCTCAATGCAGAAACTGGAAATGAAAATATAAGGGGAAAAGCTCTCTCCCAACTTTCATTTTGTGGTGAGTTAAATACTCTATACTTTCTCTCTACTTCTTTCTTCATTAAGTGATCTGTAATCAAGAAGTGCTGTTCAGTATTTTTCCTTCACACCCTCATGCTAAGTTTGTGTGTACATCTTAAAATGTGCAGCCTGGAAAAAACGAACACTGGCCAAACCATTCAGCCAAGTCACCTGAAGGCTGGATTTGGATTCCAGAAAGGATGTAGCCTTTACAACCTGAGGATGTGCCTTTTAAAACCTGAGGATGTCACTTTTATAACCTGAGAATGTTGCTTCTACAACCTGAGTGAATTTCACCTAGGACTTCAGGAGTTTTGCTTTTGAGGTGCTTTTAGTGCCTCCAGTCTGAGCTGAAATATCTCTCACCATGCGTTTGACTCATCTCCAACATACAGTGTAGCACTATTAGAATAAATCAGGCGTCCATCAGGAGCTGAATAGGTGTAGCTGCAGAGGGCCTAAGGAGAAAATATTGCCTCAGAAATTCACTGAAGTCCTGCTGATAGACTCCCGTTGACTACAAAATCAAATAGAAAGTCTTGATCACACCGCAACCTCATGTGCTCTTTGCTCATCTCAACATTATTGGGCTTTTTGGATCTTTCTTGCTCTGCAAACCTGGCAGATGCTTTCACAAGATGCTTGCATGCTGCTTTCTGTTCCTTACTGGGCCAGAAACACTGAAAAGGCCTTTCAGAGCTTCTGTTCCTATTTCCCACAGGAATTAGCAAGAAAAGAAATATAAGGAAGAAAAGTGCGCTCTACGTTTTATACCTCTAACATCTCATCATTTGGCTTTGCTTCTGGGTTTAGCTGGAGGCTCCACATGTCCTTTAACTGAACTAATTTCAACTTCTGCTGTGACAATAAATATCTGGAGGCAGAGGAAGTGTCAGCAGCCTGCCCAGTGTAGAAGCCTACATACTCAAGGAGCAAAGTTAGATGTACTCTCTGCTAATGATTTTCCAGCACTGCTCCTTTTGTTGACACTCCTGCTGCAATTGCAGAAAGCATGTCACCCCCAGGCCCTCCGTGAATATTCAGAGGAAACAATTATGTTTAAAATCATGTCTCTCACAAACTGAGAATTAAGGCAACCTGTTGGTGCAAACGACCTGAGAGCATTAGCACGTTGTTCCCAAAGGCAAGCGTGGTGCCAGCTCATTTCTGAAGTTGTAAGTCTGCATTCCAAGAGATTTAATGTGCCCAAGTGAGCAGGAGAAATCAGAGCTGGTGTTTAAACTCTCCCAGCCCCACACTAACAAGTAGAAATTGCAGTTTAGAGCAACTCTTTTCCCTACTGCTGCTGATTTCTGAGCTCTTCTGGAAAGTACCCTACTGCTGCTTAAGATCCAAGTCAGTCAGTACGAACAGGGATTAAAAACTCGAATGTGGGATCCTGCTCCCTGTGATTCATCCCATGGACAGAGTCCAGCGCAGAGTCTTTGATTCATTATTAGTGGGCCTGTATCAGGCTCCTCCACATTCGCACAAACTTTGCCTGGGACTGTTAAAACTTCCAGTCTTCACAATTTGAAGAGACATGGAAAGTTTCACAGCAAGCATAAATGGCACTCAGAGTGAGGACAGTCTATGGAGACCTTCTTGGTTCCATGTTTCTGGTTCTTATCTTTCCTTTCTTGTAGTCTGTTGATGATTCCATTGTCAGTTCCTATAATTCTCCACAAAATCCATATGGCAATTGCCCTGACATTATAAGGGCAATTGTAAACAGAATCTGGAGCACTTCCCATATGAATATAGGCTGACAAAGTTGGGGATGCTCAGCCTGGAGAAGAGAAGGCTGCATGAAGACCTTCTATTCATAGCAGGAATAGTCCATTCCTGCTGTGACTGGAATCATAGCAGCCTTCCAGTATTTGAAGGGGGCCTATAAGAATGCTGGGGAGTGACACTTCATTAGGGACTGAGGTAATAAGACAAAGAGTAATGGGTTAAAACTTGAACAGGGGAAATTTAGATTGGATATAAGGAAGAAGTTCTTTACTGTAGGGGTGGTGAGGCACTGGAATGGGTTGGTCAAGGAAGCTGTAAATGCTCCGTCCCTGCGGTGTTCAAGGCGGGTTGGACAGAGAGAGCCTTGGGCAGCATGGTTTAGTGTGAGGTGTTCCTGCCCATGGCAGGGGTGTTTGGAATGGATGATCTTAAGGTTCTTTCCAACTCTAACTATTCTATGATTCTATGATCCTATAATAATAAGTAATAAGAAGGATAAGAAAAATCTGAGTCTTCAACTCCAGGTCCTCACTTCTAAAAGCTTTTCTAAATCTCTTCTTTTTTGTGTTGTTTTCCATCCAAGACTGAGTTTTCCTTCTGCAGGCTGAAAGTAGAAAGAACTGAAAGCAAACACCCAGGCAGTGTCTCCAGGGACATTTCTGCACACTGTAGGGGACAGCCAAGACATTTGGCTATTTCATAGTGTTCCCATCTGCTTCAAGCCGTGACTGGGATCCAGTTTATCTCTGGGTTGTCCTCTTCACAATTCCAATGAGCTTTAGAGGTCTATGAATCAATCAAGAATTTGTCCTTTCCTCTTCATCCCAGGAAGTGTTATTCTGCTGTGCTGTGAAGCCTGTAAAACTCTCTGGGGGTGGAAAGTGCTATTTATGAAAGATGCACTATTCCTAAATTAGATAATTGTTCCACTAATCTGCAACTTTTGCTCCTAACTGATTTGGAAAGGATCTCACTACTCCACTTGGTCTGTGTTTGTTGTGTTCACCCACTCTCCCTTTATTTTGCTTTGAGGCTAAAAAATCTTTGGAATGGAGACCATATTTGTGTCCTGCTTTTCCACAGCCCAGGGGAAGGGACGGAGCTTGGTTTTGCAATTCGGAAAAGAAATTACCCTGAGTTGCAGAAACATTGGAAGTAAAGGCAGAAAAGTGGAATAGGCAATTAAAGAGGTTTTCGCTTGGAATCACCTGCTGAACAGGTACATGTATTAAAACAGTGTTTATTCCTTTAAGAACTTTATATAAAAATGAACCCACTTCATAATTTAGTTGCTAAATTTTTCCTTTGAATTCAGTATTTCAGAATGTTTTTATGGCTCAATTAGATCTCAGCTTCACTGAGTGTGTCATCCCCAGTTCAAATACGTTACTGAGTCAGAGTTTTCTCATCTCAATCTGAAGACAAACTAACTGAATTTACTTCAGGGAGTGATGCTTTACATGCAGCATGTAAATGGGAGCAGAGCTTGGTTCCCTTCCATGATACCTTGATGTGGCCAGAGTTCTCTGGAAAAAAAACCTTTTCCCTTAATCTTGCTTTTTCAATGGGATTCTTCTGAAATTGAATTTGCCCTGTAAATGATATTTTATGTGTGCACAGGACTTGTTTTTCTCACTTTATACCTTAGCAAGCATAGACAACTTCGAGTCAGACCTATTTTACTAGCAAAATGTAACATTTTGGGAACATCTAACAGTTTAGAAAAATGTGAGAGATCCTCTGATGCTCCCACATTTTTCTGTTATTGACACAGTTTTCTGTTATTGAAAATGTGATTATCATCACATGCTTGACTGAATAGATTTATAACATATAAGCATATAGATTTCACAGCTACAGGTTGGGCAGAGAAGTGATTCAGAGCAGCCCTGCAGAGAAGGAATTGGGGGTGTTGGTTGGTGAGAAACTTAACATAATCAGGCAGTGTGCTCTTGCAGAGCAGGAGCTGATCCTGCTCCTCTACCCTTCTCTCATGAGACCTCACTTGGAGCACTGTGTACAGTTCTGGTATCCTCAACATAAAAAGGACATGGAACTGTTGGAACAAGCCCAGAGGAGGCCACGAGGATGATGAGGGGACTGGAGCACCTCTTGTATGAAGATAGGCTGAGAAAGTTGGGGCTGTTCAGCCTGGAGAAGAGAAGGCTGCGTGGAGACCTCATAGGGGGCCTATAAGGGTGCTGGGGAGGGACTCTTCATTGGTGACTGTAGTGATAGGACAAGGGGTAACAAATTCAAACTGAAACAGAGGAAGTTTAGATTGGCTATAAGGAAGAAGTTTTTCCCTGTGAGGGTGGTGAGGCACCAGAGCAGATTATCCAAGGATGTCAGGAATGCTCAATCCCCAGCAGTGTCAAAGCAGTTGGACAAAGTCTTGAATGACATTGTTTAGTGTGTGGTGTCCCTGCCATTGGCGGGGGGTTTGGAACTGGATGATCTTAGGGTCCTTTCCAACCCTAACTGTTCTATGATTCTATGTTTCTATTTTATAACAATAGCAGAGTGGAAGGATGCACAGATTCCCAAGAGGGAATGGAACACGACATTCTGTAAACTGCTATTCCAGCTAATACTGGCAGGCATTTCTATACCAAAGCCACCATTACTCCTCAGTACACAGAAGTCTAAGAATGAAGTCCGAATTTTTAAAGTATTTTTATCATGTCACAGAGCCCATTGTGTCCCTTAGCACTTTAATATGATCGTTTACTGCCTTTAACAAGGCAGAAATGCAGTTGTTCACCAGAATGAATGTGTGCTTCTCTGTTCTGACCTCCATGCTGACATAAGCATTACTGAAACCATTCAGTAGATAAAGACTGGTTGAAATCTCATCTTTTGACGGAATTTGCTATGTAAAATTCTCTGTTTGAGGTCACTGTGCTGCTGTTTGAGGATGGTGGGAAGTTCTAAGGTGAGCAAAGAGTCAGGGCAACATACATTTTTATCAGACAGCAGCCTGACTTAAAATGCTATACCCAGTTCCTGTCTGAATTTCTCATGATTCAGCTTCCACTGAATTTTTTATATCTTTCTTTTTTCTTTCTTTTCTTCTCAAAGAACATTGGATAAATTACGAATCAAACTTCTCCCCTATAACATGTAAGGTAAATTTCGCAGAATTCAGATCAGCCTTCTAGCACTTTTCCAATAAGTGCAAATGCTTTTTGAAGTAATGGAATGCAGAAGTGTCATGGGTTCAGCAGTAGCAGTCATTTTTCCCCTTCTTAGTAGTTGGTGCAGCACTGGGTTTTTGACTTGTGGCCTGAGAACAGCGCTGATAACACCAATGTTTTAGTTACTGCTTAGTACATTTTGGTCTGGCC
>JAOEHY010018417.1:3248-24467 GCA_025447955.1 Psilopsiagon aurifrons | reverse complement strand
TACTCGCCTGACCCTCGGTCTTCCCGCCGAGGCGCTTAATCCGCGTGGGAGAGGATGGAATCAGATCCTACACTCATAGAGGACCAGGCTGGAAGCGACCTCTGGGATCATCTGGTCCAGCCTTTATAGAGAAAGCATGACCCGGACTATGTGTCCCAGTACCGTGTCCAGCCGAATCTCAGAAGTGTCCAGTGTTGGGGAATCCGCTGCTTCCCTGGAGAGACTATTCCGATGGTTGATTGTTTTCATTGAGAAAAAATTTCCTCTTGGGTCCAGCTGGAATCTCCAGCATGTAACTTGTGCCCATTACCCCTTATCTTTTCCATGTGTCTCCGTGTAAAAGGGAGTCTCCCGTCTTTGTAGCCACCCTTTAAATACTGGAACATGATGAGAAGGTCTCCCCTGAGCCGCCTTTTCTCTAGATGTACAAGGGTGGTCCCTGCACAGCAGTCGCGGGGGGAAATATCTCACTGGCAATCGTTAGGGTGCTGTTGCCATCCTCTGATAGTTCAGCTCTCAGTTTTTCTTTTAAAGACTTAAATATTTCAAGCTTTCAGTTGCTTCTGAAATTGAATGTATTGTCACTGGAGAAACATACACACACATTCTTTGGTTTGTCTGCATTCTTTAGGGTATGCATTCTTGTGGCATGGTGGATTGAAGTGACCTTTTGCTTAGGAAATGAAAAAAGCTGTGGATGTTTCCCTATTGTTAATTGTAAAAGGCTTGCCACGCACTCTTTGTTTCGAAGACAGCATTGTCACAGTGCTTAGACAAAGGCAGAGTTCTTAATGCACCTTTATTGATGTTTCATTTACAGAAAAACAGAACACAGCATTTTTCATATTCAGTACCTACATGCAAGGATCTGTGAGTGGTTAAGAGAAATGCACTAGCACTGATAATTGTGCAGGGGCAGACAGAGCTCCCGGAGTACATCCCAAAGTAATTTCCAGACGGTTTTTTTCAGTTTCTGAATAATTTTTGTTGAAAGTTCTTATAAGATGGTTGTGACTGCACTCAACCATAAGTCAGCCCTTCCACAGATAGAATAGTTTCATATTTGAAAGCATCTGGTGGTACCTGCTGAATTATACAGCCAGAAGTGGGCCACTGCTGGAAGGCATTGGTACTTGAGAATTCACTTGTCAACCACTCATGTAAGTCAGTGCATCTTCCTTGTCCCTTTCTGTAGAAAAGTAGGGCAGAGCAGGGCACGTACCTGAATGCTAGGTAAGGCAGGATGTGCTGAGAGGTGCAGCAGTTCTCCTGTCTTTGTCCACAAGCGCTCCTGTGGGATATCACAAGAGGAGAGTCAGAAACACACGCTGGCTGCTGTCTTCTCCGAAAAGGAAGGTTTAAAAGTTGCATCAGATCATGTCAGATGTTACTGCTGCCAAACTGGTTGTAACTCCACACTGAGGAGGGAGCTCCCCACAGGTTACCGCTGCTGCTCTGATAGTGGTGGGTGTGTAGTTGTGGTTCCAGAGGATGGTGCATGCTGAAGAGCTGCTTTCCAATGTTGCCTAAACACATCTTTAAATGAAGCTAGTAAAGCTACTGCTTGGGTGGCTGCAGGGATGCTTGGCTGAGAAGCTCTCTTCCCACTGTTCTCAGGCACAGGTAGTGATTGTGGCTGTTTCTGACAAGTTGGGGTGTAATGTTAGGAGAGCAAGGCAAAAAATTTATGTAGGCCATTAGGAAGAAAGAGAAGATCCTTCCCATTTACTGGAAACATTTTGTTTGTCGTAGCGTGTTTTTTCTGCATACTGAGGTGCCAGCAGCTGGATAAATAAAAAATGGTATTTGGAAATAAGGAGTATCAGTTGCCTTTATTTACTATACATACGGAGTGTGAATATTTTATCAAACAACAGTAAAAATAATCATAATTTGATAAAGTATTTTATTTTTCTGTGTAGGGAGGACTAGAGCTGGGTGAGGAGTTAGTGGTACATACATGTGCTACAGACTTTGACAGAAGGTCCCAGATTGTCGTTTCAAGAGCAGCAGACACGTAGCTTGATTTGAAGGGGCTGCTGGTTCATCAAGCCTCAGCTCCCCCTACCCTTTCTGCTCTCATGAGGGGCTGGTGCTGAACCTCGCTGTCCCAGCAGGCAGGCGTCCAGTTTCCAGGCTGGATCCTTACCTGGAGTCCCTCATGGAAGCCTAGTATTGTCCCGGTGTTTGCTGAGGGCGTTTACACTGTTAACGCAGCCACTGGTCCTCAGCCTGTGTTTTCCTGCTTCGTGCTCTCTCATGAAGTGTAAATGTGTGTGCCAGCTTAGTGCTATGTGCTATGCAAAAGAAATAAATTGGTCAAAATCTGCTTTGACCATGGTGTAAATTCTTAATTCTCTCAGCTGATGTAATGTAAAGCCTGAATGACAGCAAGTCCTTCAACCCTTTTTGAGAGGGCTTTTTGATGAGGATCTGGAGCCTGTAACCTGGGTGTGATTTGGTTTTGTCCCAGTTTCCTCCAAAATAAACTGACTTTAAGATCACACCTAGTAACGTAATGCTAAAAGAAAATCTTCCTGACAAGTAGGACCTAAATAATAATAGATATATACCCTGCAGTGCTTGTTGGTTTTGAAGATAGTACTCTGTAGGAAAGAAATCTGTTTATTTAGTGCCAAACCCTCTGGCTTTTATTTTATATTGAAGCTCATTATTTCATCAGCAAGGACAGTGCTTAATGAAATTACTAACAGGTACACATTTAAAAGAATAGAAGGATAGGTTGTTAAATGTTATATGTAACCTTTGGAATTGTTATTGCAGTGGACTATAGAATTACGTAATTCAGTGATTAGATTTAAAAGCTGAACTGGTTGATCATGTGATTAATATCTTTTGTAGGTTTGCATGCAAAGATAATAATTGTGTTTACTTTAGTCTATGAAGCATCACAGAACCTGGGTGGTTTCTTTCACCTCCATTGCACTGCTGTTATTCACAAATGGTATGTGAATGCAACAAAAGACTCATCTGGTTCTGAAGCCATAGGAGGAGGTTGCTGCTTCACCCTGAGAGCTCACAATTTATTCCTACCTGTCGGTAGTTACTTGTCAGATGCACAAGTTGTCCTGTATTTTCAACATCGTGAGAGTTGAGGACCACAAATCTCCTTCCCTAGCCCACTTTCTAAAATAGGTTAGTCTTTGTCATACTGCTACAGTCTAAATCTCATCAACACCTATAAATTAAACTGTGAAATAAGAAGAGAAAGGTGACATGCGGATGCGTGTGTAATAATAAAAGGTGAGGCCAAAGTCCTGCATGACAGCAGGACATAAGGTGGTGTTAGCAAGAGACACAACTTTGAAGCCAGGCTTTGTTACAGTGAACAGGGATCTTGAAAGCTGTGGCACTGTGGCTGTCTTTTGTACTGAAAATTGGCTTTCTGGGCAGTAATGGGTTTCAGTCTTTTGTAATCCAAATGGAAGGCAATGGCGTAATTCCCAGTTGCTTCAGTGAGGCCAGGATCTCCACTTCATGCTGGTTTGGGATACACAGAATCTGAAGTGCTCTCTGACAGCTAAACTAAAACCAACGCTTCTCCTAGAAAACGTCTAAATCAGAGAATGGTTTGTGTTGGAAGGGACTTTAACGATCATCTAGTTACAAAAATTCAGAGTTAATATGTAATACATGTATTCACAAGTAGATAAATCAGCTTAGACAATCACATTTTAACCTGACTTTGTAACCCTTTGGGATGTTTTATTATTATTTTGAGCAGTGTTTTCTCTAAGTGGAGTATTTTATCTATTAATAGGTGGCCTCAGATTTAGAGAAGCGATTATAAAAAGTTCTTGGTGTTTTCCATTGGGAATTATGTTGAAGAGGTATGAGTGATTGCAGTAAGTTCAGGTGTTGAGATTTTTTTTTTTAGTAAGTTTCCAATATCTCTAGTATTTCTCCATCATGAAAAGAATGAGCAGAAACAAAACTAGAGGATGATATCAACATCCTTGTGGTATCCTTCATGTGTTTCACTGTTCACTGGACTATAGGACAGATGTGTGCTCTGTTGCCTGGGATGGGATCATTTTGGTCGTAACTCAGTAGAGGCCAAGAATGTTTTAAAGTAAACTTGTATGTATGGAAACTGTGGTGCCCACGGCTAGAAACCTATTTCTAATTTATTCCACGCTGAGATAATCTGAAAATTGTAGGTTTCTCCTGCTTGCAGTTGTTGAGATTTGTTTCCAAACCAAAAATAGTAATACCCAAGAGGAAGGACTTAATCCCAAATTTGTTCCGACTCTACAAATAATTTAATTCTGCAGACATTTATAGCCATGAAATAATAAGTGATAATAACTTTCTAAAAAGTATTAATGGGGTTTCTGAACAGGATTTGAAGAAAACAAACAAAAGAAATACCCAAAGCCAAGCCCTTCAGACATGCGTGTAGCACCTACAGTAGGCAGGATAGCATGCTCTGCTTGAATAATGTGAAAATCCTATTTTCTTAAAGAAAAAAAAATATTCTGGAGAGAGAAGTGAATAGAATTTTTCTCTCTCTAAAAGGCAAAATGAACTAACAGCTGATGCTTTTCAGCAAGCTGGTGCGTTGATACCACACTGGATGTAGAGTGGATTGCAAGCCTTTTGCTGGGTCGAGCTGAGCAATTCTAGTGGGGGAACTTTGATGATCAAAATCCTATGGAAACGAAGTATTGCAGCTGTAAGGAAAAGATGGATTAGAAACTGGGTTTGGTCTTGTCTCTATGTAAAGTGGCAACATGGGTGGGAACAAGTTGCAGGGACATTAAGAGCAAAAGGGACAGTCTAAACACCAGGGAGAGAAGCAGATCTTAACATGAGGCAGGGAGGTTTCCTCTCCTGTGCTGGGTTCTTGTCTGTGACGCTTTCTCACCTCAAGATGTATTAGTGGGGAAATTTACTCCTGAAATTACAGGACTCAACCACAGTCTATTGAGAGAAGACTCTGTTGCTCTTGAAGCCTTCTCTGCCTTATATGTGCACGAGTTCGGTATCTGGAAAAGCCTTTTCACCTCCTCAACACAAAACCACTACTGGTATTTCAAAGTTTGTTCCAGCAGCTGTATATCTAAACTTGAGCTACTGTAAAAGCTGACTAAGGGAGTCCGGTGCAGTTCCTTTTTGTATGTTATTGCTTGTTTCTATAGACACATCTTGTTTCTATTTTACAAATGTGTCTAAATTCTTGCTGTGGAATGAAGGTTAACCCAATCATCATCTTGCAGTTTTTTATTTAAACTTCCTCTAAGTATGATGCTTTTGTTGGCAGCAGTTGTAAAGTACTTTAGGTTTTAAGAATTTGTCTAGTTTTCTTACATTTGCCTTTTTTCCCCCAGAGGAACAAGTAAACTTAGTTTTTCTCTGTCTTGTTTTTCATTTGGAAGTGAGGCTTTTTCTCCCTCATTTTCTAATCTATTCATCTTTTCATATTTAAAAATCAGATTAAAAATAGCCTAGAGAAATGAATCTGTTTGTTGCTTTTTCTCCTGCAGACAGTTGAAATTAATCTTAATAGTCAGTCTCTTGGCTGAGTATTAAGATCTTTTCACTGTTTACATTCACAAGGTCAAACACTAATTGTTAGTTTCGCACTAGCAATGGATTATAGCAGGGGATAATGATCTCTTCCTGCTATAGCAGGAAAGGAGGAAAATCAGAAACACTTCCAATAAGATCATTTGCTGTTCTTGGGCAAATTTCACTTTCTTTTAGGTAAACATATGGAACATTTTTAAGCCTGAGAAGGCAGGGTGAAGTCCTGGTTGCATGCCAGTTGTTACTAGTAATGGAACTGTCCAGTCTGTATATGTGGAGGAGCAGGAGGCAGAAAGCCTGCACCCAGCCCACCCGTGCATCTCAGGGTTTTGTGCTGGTGCGCTGCTATGGGGCAAGGCTGTGGTTCCCAGAAAAGATGAGGCCACGACCTAGGAACTTGGTGTTCACTGTGAATCTCCAGAGCCTGTCCACGGCAGTAGGCAGAGTGGTCAGCAGCTTGAGATCTAGCAGGAGGGGGCAATTCATTCCTCTGGGATTTACAGTGCTGGCTGCCTAATGATCAGATATCTGTAGCTGCATGTTGACTGGTACATGTCCCTGCCTGCACCCAGCAGAAGCTGGTCTCTTATTTTGGAGAGGAGGGAACTTGTGGTTTCTTCCCCCCTGCTCTCTGTCATCTGCTCGCTTCTCGTATTTTTCTGTAAGACAGACTGAGCTTGAAGTATTTTCAGTTTTGGTTTGTATCCTCTAAAAAGAGATGACTTTGTGGGGCTCTCTCTTCTGAACGTTAAATGCTCCAGCTTTCAAAATACAGGAGTATTTTTCAGCAAGTAAGCATGTTCCTAAAGTCACATCTCGGAGGCTTTTTTGACATTTAAGTGCCTTTGGGCTTCAGCTATCAGACAGGCCACCTGTTCCCTGGAGTAAAAATAACCATGACCAGAGTAAAATAGATAGTGAGCAGTACTATGCTGCAGAGAAACCTCTTATTTGGGGGAAAAAATGGAAGCGTGTGGGTGGGTGTATAAATGTGAGATCCCCGAGTTCCCTCATTATGCCTTGTATTTTTATCATCTCAATTGGAAGCTGTTAAACTTTCAAAACTTTGCTACTAAGCTCAAGAGGGGTTTGTTTTCTGTCTAATGTAGAAACAATTCTTTTAAATGTGCCATCTCTTTCTTTCCTTTTTAGCTGTAAATGTGATCGATTGGCATGTTACAAACAATTTGGAGGCACTGCCGCTTTTCTGTGTTGGCAGTGACTTTTAGGGATTCCTTTTTCCTACTCTCCTCTCTCTCTGCCTTCCTTGCCCAGCAGCATTTTTTCAACTTCAGAATCACAAGCTTTTACATGGAGAGCAGTTATTTTCCCTGTCCATTGGCCCTTTCTCCTCCATTACCTGAGTTCATGTTTGTGTAATGCCCTTTTGGATAGCTGATGCAAGAAAAAGAGAAACTGGTAGACTTCTGCTCAGAGCAGTGCTCTTGTCAGGTTGAGTGTGGGGTGGGAATTAGTCAAATTGTCTGAGCAACAGAAGACTGTTGGGTTTCTTCAATTCATTTTGGGTTTCTTCAATTCATAATTCATTCAGAATTGGAAAAGGAATGTTGCCTGATTGCATTTGAAGGATCGTGTGCCTTCAGAGTAGTTGAATGGATCTTTAATTTCTTTTAACAAAGCAGTGTGAATCTTTAGGTGGAACAGGTTCCTTATTGTTCATCTACTCTCTCCTCCCATGGAATTTAGGCTGTTGAACTTCACCCACTTAATTTCATTCAAGTCAGTTACCTAGATTTTTCCCCCACACACACACCTTCAAAACAATCCCAAAGTGAAAAAAAACCAACCCAACATCCTTAGGCTGCAAACCCACCACATCCAGCAGGTGTGGGGTGTCCTGAGCATGAGCACTGGGCTCCATTGCTTGCCAAGGAAAGTCCTGCAGCAGCAGCTGGGCTCCCCAAAGAAGCTGCAGGGGCTTCCAGGGAGAGCTTGTTGGCAATGCTGTGTAAGGGCATCTAGTCTTTGTGTAAGAACATCATTGGTACTGTCCTTCAGTGAGTTAGCATTGCTGGTAGCAGAGAAATGCTACATCTGTGGTGAGAGAGCATTCCATACTCTCTTTGATTAGCTACAGGAAAATAACTTCCCAGGTGTGTTGGGTAGGTTCATGTCCCCTTCGGATCTATTTGTGGTCTGCATCCTCCAAGGGTTTGGCAAAGTCACATGTGATCTGCAAATGAAACTATCTGCTCCCAGCAATTTGAGGGGAAGACCTTGAACTGGCTACATTAGAATAACTGGAATAATCTCCTCAGGGAAGTAGTGGATTCCCTAACACTGGACACTTAAGATTTGGCTGGACAGGGTGTTGGGAAATCTAGTCTAGTTATGGTTTGCCCATAACAGTTGGACCAGTTGGTCCTTGAGGATCCTTTTAACGTGGTTGTTCTGTCATTCATTATTCTTAGGAGGTACTGATGGGTCAGCCTTAAACAGCTGTGGAAAGTTCAGTTGTAAAGTGATCCTTCCCTCTATGAGTCATTGCAAAGGTGGTTTCTTTGGGTGGGGTTGGGGGTGTATGTTCTTAGGGGATCTCGTGTTTCTCTGCACAATCAAAACACCCTTTATGGGAAGAAAAAAGTCCTGCTATCATACTGGTGTGGTGTGACCTCTGCTCATGACTTATCATGTGCTTTCCTGAATTTAGGCAGCAGTGAGTTTGAGTGAATGTGGTGGAAGTTCGCCATAAGCGAGGGCAGACAGTGGTCAGAACACTTGTAATTTTGTGTTGTGTTGATGATGAATGTAACTGGTAAAGCCACAGACGGCCATTCACTGGGTTCAGTAGGCTGAGTTGACTTTACCTTCTCTGCTGTTTTAAAGCTAGTCCAGGAAAACATTCAGTTTCATGGGAGATCTTTTTCAGAAGCACTTCAGGGATGCAGGAGCACCAGCTGTGCTGGAAGTAGGCAGGACTTACACTTGGTATGTCCTCTGAGACTTTCATTCTGACAAAGAGGTCCCTTTTTGACATCCTGCGTCTGAGAGGGCTCCTCATGGTTCTCCTTAAAGCATCCAAAGCCATTTGGCCATAACAGATGGGTAAATTTGGTTACAAAGTTTACATATTAAATATTTTCAGAGTCTGGATCTTCAGGTTCTGCCTTTCTGCCAGTAAACAATGGGAGACTGCAGACAACAGCTTTGCTGATGAAAACCAGGCTGTGCTGAATAGGAAGGGAAACTTTACAACACCAAACATCCGAAAAGACAAGGGAAAAATGGGTGATTGATGGGAATCTTTGAGTACTGCAGTGGGTTTGTGGCAAACACTGTACGTACATGCTGAGCAGCAGCAGGCCAGATCAGATAGTTTTTCTGTTCCATGTGTTAACTCTATGCTTAATTTCAAATAGAAACCAAATATGAAATGGAGTATGGAGTACTGCATCCAGCTCTGGGGTCCTCAGCCCAGAATAGACATGGACCTGAGAAAACAACAGAGGGTAGATTAAGATTAGACATTAGGAGGAAATTCTTCACTGTGAGGGTGGTAAGGCACTGAACAAATCGCCCCAAGAAGTTGTGGCTGCCTCATCCCTGGCAGTGTTCAATGCCAGGTTGGATAGGGCTTGCAGAAGCCTGGTCCAGTGGAAGGTGTCCCTGCCCATGACAAGGGGGTTGGAGCCAGATGATCTTTAAGGTCCCTTCCAACCCAAACCATTCTGTGATTCTATGAACTATTTCTTAAATTAAAAAAACACCCAAACCCTTACACTATATGGCAGCATTTAAGGCATATAAAATGGAAAGGAAATTCAGCCAATGAAGTCATACACAGTGGTAGTACATTTGTATAAAGGAATCTGCTAGTGTGATTTGCTGTAAGGGCATTGATGTCTAAAATCACTCAGATGCAAAATTAATTTCAATTACAGTAGGAATTCATTACAGAAAGTTGATAACATTAGGTAAGGAAACAAATGCAGTCAGCATTTCTGATACATTCTTATTTAGCTTCATTCACACAGGAAGCCTTGTTCTTCTTCAGAAATAATCCCATATGTGTTTATTAGGTGAGTGTCTTTTCGTCAGTTGGAGGAAGGATGGGAGAGAAGTGCAGGAGACAGTTCTGCTGTTCCTCTCTTTCCAGAAGATACTTTGGGCATGTGTCCATCTATATATCCAGCTGGATCTCTGGATGCACTTCTGCTCCCCCAGCCCTTCTGAATTTCTTCATTATGCCTGTGTTTCTTTGAAAGAGGGAGGAAAGGCAAACAAACGACGACAGAGGAAGCAGACCTCTCTTATGTTCCTTCCTGCATTGTGGCAAATGATTTCTGGGGGTGCCCCCCCTGAATAGCACATGTTAGCTATGAGGAGAATTGCTGCTGTAAAGGCCTTGAAACTGTGATTTCTTGGGGGCTAGTGCAGGTACAGAAATTCCCTCTGCTTCCTCTTGATACATTAAAGAAGAAAAGGAAGTTATGAAGCCAAAACTGAGTTGCTGATTTTTAAAACTAGCAACTTGAAAAAGGAACTTACTTTGCTTTTAACTGAAGCAGCTCTATTGGAATAGGAGGCTGCTCAGAATAGTATCTTTTTCTTTCCACATTTTTCTTTTATGGTAGTGTCTATGTCAAGCTTCAGGCTGATTCAGCAAGATTTAGCATGAAAATAGTTTTTTGGAAATAGCTGGAAACTGTGTGCTTGCGAAGAAAGACAGTTTCAAATAACACTTAGAAAAGTACTTCTGGGAAGAAAGTAGTATTTGCTTCTGAGGATATGGTTTGGGTGGCACATACAAAGGACTGCATGCTGGCTTACGATCACCCTGAAAATCAGTGAGAAAACGTCCAGCTGCAAGCTTATTTAGTATTCTTTAGCAGTCTGGAGTCTTGTAACATTACTGATGTTTGCCCTAATGGTTCTACGCCTCTGAGGAAATGTGTTTGTCCAGCATGTGGAATATTACGCAAGAGTAAAGAAAAATACACCATCTGCGTTTTACAGCAGATCATCTGTTTTCAGCTTCATTTGGTTTTGCTGAGTTGCCTGAAGCAAGACATACTCAGCCTGAATTAACTGAAGCAGACTTTGAAATCTGGAGCATTTCCATGATCATTCTGAATGGTTTTGTAAGCTCTTGAAACTGTTTAGGAGAAATAACTTGACACTTGTTTCGTAATGAAGCACACACTTGTCCTTCTCCCGTGCCTACAGGCTTGCTGTGTGTAATTGCTTTAGGAATTCATGAATCTACCCTTGTTTGAGTAGAAGAAGGTGTTATAAAGTCTTGCTTTAAAAAGCAAGGAAGACCTTGAGAGCCTGAGTAAGGTGGAATTTACTCTGTGCCCTGCTCAAGAGATTGTGCCACTTCATGCTGTTAGCTTATCAAAGCAGAATGGGGCTGTTAGGGAAATCCTGTGGCTTACAACTGCCTCATATCATGAGAGACATCGTCAGTGTGGACACATACAGTTAATCATGGCTAGCTGGGCCAGTGAGATGGAGCTTGTGGACATGTGACTGCTGGCAGCCTCCTTGCCACTGCTGCACTCCCCTTGCTCTATGTGAAGGCTTCCAGGGCATTAACTGAGTACCATTAATAATCCAGAGGCAAAGAAGTGATTTGTTGTTTCCCCTCTCCTGGTTGCAGTGGCCACTGGTTCAAAGCCTAAGTGACTTTGCTAGAGAATGCAGTGATTTCTGCTGTACACATCAACTGTTTCTCCCAAAAGTGGTCTCTGCACCACTTCATGCGAGCTGCACTCTGATCCCCTCTGCCACCATTCCATAGGGACATGCTCCCCGTGTTCTCTGCAGGCAGGAAGTGCAAACAAATATATTTTCTCTTCCCAGCACATCCTATTCCCTAATTGGTGTGATGGACATACCACTTAGGCTAATAGTTTGCCTCACTGTGCTCTTTGGGATTAGTGGGATGAGAGTTCCCTGTAATAGCACCGTCTTCCTGCATGCCAAGCCCCCAGCCTTGCCGAGTCTCCAGCAGCTTGCAAGAGGCTCTGCCTTTCATGAGGAGACTAATCTTGAGGGATTAATGAGGAAACAACACTTACTGGAATTAAATAAAGTGCAGTTAAAACCAAAATGCTGAAAACTAGAGGGAGAAAACAACCTGGGCCTGAGAAGTGGGCTGGAAAGGGGCTGGACAGTGACTGTCAACGCATAACCTCCAGAAATATTGAACATAACATTCATTACTATTTAGGTTTAGTGCACTTTTCCATTTCTGGGATTCAGTTCTGAAGCTTAAGCCAAAATCTTTATGAATAAACAAACAAAATACCCAAGCACATGCAGCTGATGGACTGGAAGGGTGTCTTTTTCAGTAGCATCTGTGGTGCCTTACCCAGCCTTTATTTAGACAGAAGGTTCTTCATTATGGCATAAAGTCTCACCTAGAAAAACAGTATGTTTCCTTAGGTCTTCATTGGATGCTATTCTGTGTGGATGGGAGTTCACTTTATTACTTGCTCTCTAATGAAGAGCCTGGCTCTGCTGTGGGAAGGAATTACTGTTTCTCCAGTGAGGCCATGCTGTAACCAGGGGTGCAGAATAACTTTCATCTTTGAAGAGAAAACTGAAGATACGTGTTTGCTTTGAATCAAGTAGACTAATTGCACAGAGAGTTTGCAGGCCATTTGTTGGACCTATTGATTAGCTGGCTGAAGTATTGATGAGTACCTGCTGCATGTGTTTTCATTGCTGCCTAATGGAAGGATTAGAAAACTCATGTTCATCATCTTGAAAACGTGTTTGCAATGTCACACCCAAACACAAGGCAATAAGGTTTTGTGCAAAGGATCTCTGAACACTGGGGAAGGTGAAATGAGATTTCAAGCTCTAACCTAGTTACAGCTTACATGTTGAACAGTCACGTGTTTTATGCAGTGATATTTAAATGTGGCATCTTTATCTAAAGGTATGCTTCTGCTTTCCTATGCATTTATCCCATCATTTTTCTTCTGTTAAGAAGTGCCACGCTTACTTCCCTTCTCCTTTGCTTCTTTGTACCACCACTTTGCATCTGTGCGGCCCTTGGGTCTGTCTTCCTTTGCCTGACTTTCATAGGTTTCTACGCCAGCACTGGGACGGATGTTTGCCTTCTTCCTGGCTGAATTCAGTATCCTTCTTTCCTTCAGTTCCCTGTGCTTTGGTGCAAAATGCTTTATAGTTCATGCATAATAGTGGTGTCATTCTTGTGGTTCTGAAGATATTCTGGAAATAGTGTATACCAAATCTACTTCAGCCAGATCTCCTTCCTGAAATTACAGGCGTCATCATCTAATTCATTTTGATTGACCTAACTTCCATGTTGCACAGAGAGGTAATATGTATGACCTACAGGAGAGCTTTATCCCGCTAGAGTGGCATCTGGAGGGGAGACAGGCTGTCATATGATTGTCATATCACTTCAGATGTCCCAACTTCGGACAAGTGAGCGTCATCCTTAATGTTGTACTGAAGTCACAAGCTGTTCAACATCTCAGTTTGGAGTAACTATATTGCATGGATATCTCAGTTACACTCATTCAAATAGAAACACCTGAGACCTGTTCAGAATCGCAGTAATAGGAACTGATTGTACCACTAATACTTCCTAATTTTGTCTTCTTTTTGCAGGTCCAACAAGGACAAAGAAATCACACTGCAGAACCTGTAATAGATGACTATAAGAAAATGGGGACTCTCTTTGGCGAGCTAAACAAAAGCCTCATCAGAATAGGCTTCACAAGGATGTACTTTGGAGAACGAATAGTAGAACCTGTAATAATTATTTTCTTCTGGGTCATGCTCTGGTTTCTTGGCCTACAAGCTCTTGGACTGGTTGCTGTTCTGTGCCTTGTCATTATTTATGTACAACAGTGAAATTTTATATATGCTGTTCACATAAGGTATTTCAACACTGTCACTGTGTCAGTGGATTTATGAGTTTAAGTGAAAGGGTGGCATATCAAAAGCTGCAATGCTTTGAATTGCATTTCGTTGAAGTTTCAGTGTTTGAGACAAGGAGGACTAAAATGATGCATTTTAAGCAGTCAGCAGTGCCCTACTATTTCTTTGAAGGGCAAAAATTGACATGTTTGTAATATAATGGTGTCCAGCATACTGTTTTCTGCATTCTTGAGGCCTTAGTCCAAGGACAGGCTTTTTCTCATTGCCCTCTCCCCCCTGCAATGTTCTTGCTTAGTATATCGAAAATTTCCTGCCTAGTTTTACAAGGACACTCAATGTGAGTGTCCTGTTTCAGTGTTTGAGGGGCTTATGTGCTGTTTGTTCCCTGAATCTGCCTAACTGGCTATTTTTTTGCTGAAAAGGTAAATCTGCACGAGGGAGGTTTGCTAACAAACCAACCTAGAATGACAAATGTTCTTAAGGTGAATGCAACTTCCCGACACAAAAGCATCTTTGGTTAGTATAGTTTGTAGCAAGCTTTCCCTTCGGAAACAAGCTGTGCCAGCAAAATTCTTTCATACTAATATTAGTGACTTCCCACAAGGCTTCAGCTGTTCAGGAGGAATCACAGTCCTGTGTTGGCCAAATGGTCTAATGTGGCTCTGCCTTGTGTTTGGAAATGTACTCTGCTCCTGCTGCTATTTTTCTTTCCCTTTTTTTTTTATACTTGCTCTTTCCCCCAGCCCTCCTGCTGGAGATAAATATCTGGATAATTCATGGATTTTGTAGGTAGTTACAGCTGCAGTGTTGGAGAGCTGCCATTCTAGTTGGCAATGGTACATGGAATATTGTCTGCTTCCTCTGGGTCGCGTGTGAAGTATCTAAGCATCCAGATAGATAGACCAGATCTCTTAAAACTTCCCTGATTTGCTGCAGTGTGGACCAAATATGAGCTGGAAGCCTTGTGTACATAAACAAATCATACCTGTTTCCTCATGCAAAGCAAGAATGTAGTTGAAATCAGATGGTCATTTTATGATGATTCATTCTCACACTAGACAACAAAAAGGCGTATCTGTAGTTGCATGTCACAGGTAACACAAATGGGAGAATAGGATATACATATTCAAAAGTAGGTGCAGAGTGAATACACCTGCAAATACCAGGGGTGTACTGGGTATTTGCAGGTTGAATGTGCTCATTTAAAGAAAACAGTAAAACGAGACACTCTTTACTGAATAGGCTACCAATTTAATAACTTTTAGTAAGAAACCTAATTGCAAAATAGAATTCTTCTGTGGTAGAGCTAAATTATAAATTTATACAAAATAATGGATGTGAAATGTACAGAAAACTACATAATCTTTTGCAGCGACTTTTTTCCTAAACATTTTTATACTAGCAGAGATCAACAATAGATGAGTTGAAAATGCTTCTTATCCAGAGGCTTTTGAAGTTAAGGAGAGCTTCTCTATGGGCCCAGTCCTGCAACTGGATTCTCAAGGCTGTTTTGTGCCTTCATGGATCATGTTGGTTGCTGAGCTCTGTTTCCAGGACCTTTGGCACTAGTCCTCATGGACTTTCCTATTAGTGAAATAAGTGTGATTTAGGGCAGTGAACATGAACTTTATAGTCTGTTTGTGCTTAAATACCATCTGTAGAGGCATCCCTCTGCTTTTGTAACGAATTAGTTACATTTGAGGAGTGGGGTCTCCTCTCCAGGTCTTCACATGAGGGGAACTGAGGCCCAGCTGTGTGTTCAGATGGCAACCTGCATTCACTGGTCCCTAGTTAGGTAGCTATACTGGTGGCAGGGGAATGTTTGACAACAGAAGGTGTTCTGGATACAGGGCTCTGTTACTCACAGCTGGAAGCCCCAAAGCAAACAGCAAGTACAGGCTGAACTCAGAGGCAGGAGCTCTGTACTCACAAGTGCCTAGGGATAAACTTTGGTTTTGTTTCAAGTCCCTTAGAAAGCAGAGCATCTGTTTACACCTTTGTATATTTGTATAGATGGATTTATATGTATTCTTCCCCTGTCCCCTTTTGTATAAAGGCTGTACTACAAAAGCATCTTGTCATTAAAAAAAAAAAAAAGAAAAAAGAAAATCTTTCTTTTCTTTCCACAATCGAGTTATTGTCAGAGGATCTCATCCAGTTCCTTTCATCCTGTAGGAAAAAGTCTGTTATATCCTTGTTCTGGTAGTACTGTTGTGTAAAGCTGCTGTGCTGTGAGATGGCATGTAGCATTTCCTTGGAGTTGTGATTTTGCGATGTACATAATGAATGGGAAACAGTGCACCCAGGGTGTGGCTGACAGGTTCAGTGAGGGCATTGCTTATATGCATGTAACCCTTTAGTATGTGCATAACTATGACTGTTTCACTCATGAAATCATTTCAGTTGTTCTTCCAATGTTCATGTTTGTGTACATGTACTCGAGGGAAGGTAGCTTTTGGACTGAGACTGTGTACGGTCAATGTTTATATGGTTTTTCTTAAGGGTAAATTACTACGTGTTGTCCTTCTATGAAGTTTTTAACTTTTAAAAATGTGGAAAAAATAGCCCTGATGGAGTTAGGTTGACTGAAAATGAAATAATGTATTGCATGGAAGACAGCCTTCGCCCATTTGGTTTCATACATTCCACTGTATATAAAAACTTGCACAGAATCATCGGTTGTAATTTTGTGCTGTTGCTGTACTATTTCCCTGTCATTTGCAGGAAAGGAAAAAAGGGAACTGGGATAGAATCAGACATAAAGAGTGAAAAATGGAATGTGGTGAAATGATGCACATATATGTCAAAAAAATATGATCATAAACACGTGCCAAAAGTGAGGGAGGATGGGTGAACAGTCCTCACATTGTGTTCTTCCTTTCATCCAGATGTAGCTCCAAGGCAGAGGAAGCACCAAGCTTTCAAAGGGACAGCTTTCAAAGGCTGTCCCTAGTTAAAAAAACAGGAGGATAATTAAAAAGAAAAAAAGACAACTTCCCTGTTGTCTATACAGTGAAAAGTGGTAATGTTATATATATTGGTATAGTTGATGATTGTTCTTGATAGAACCAAAAGCACCTTTATGCATGTGTGTGTAGAACCGTATGAAGGAACTATGTCCCTTAAATCTGTGTTTAACAACAAATGACGTAATTCCAGTTGGTCAGTGTAACCTGTTGAACGCTTTTACATATCCTATGTTTTATAAAGGATGGACTCTTCAGTACTGTTTCGCACCCACCAGATGCATACGTGTTTGAACTACTGTGTACAGAAAAGAAGCTCTACATGTAGGAGAATCTTGGAGAACCCCATTTGCACTGAAAAATCATCACATTGAACCTGTCTGTATTTAAAAGGAAAAACTCTATTTCTTAAAAACTCCATATAAAATGAGTCTTGTGGAAAGCACTTTGTTATTCTTTCTAATAAAATCCATTGCCATCAATGAGAACTGTGAATTCTTTATGGTGCTTTGTTCAGGGTTACTTGACTCCTTTCGAAATATGGTAGGCCCAGATGACATAGGGCAGCATTCAGATATCCACTGAAACTGGTTAACTTGCAGTTAGTGGAGAAACAAATCCACTTTAAACTGTTCATTCTTTCCTTTCTGCAGGTCAGAAGGGTGTTCATTCTGCTAGACACATAAGTGTATCTCTTGCTCAGGATGCACAGTGAGTTAAGCAGTACAGGTTTTCTAAAAGCAGCAAAGCTGAATTTTGATCTTCCAGGCTGTGCACGAAGTAAGTAAGACTCACTGCTAGAATAAATTCAAACCTTCGGGTTTTATTTCCGATACAGTATCTTGGTCATGCCTTTTATCGAATGCATGCAAATTCAGGAAACAGCCTGGCTTTGATTCTTTAATTCTTTCCATCCTATCCTTTGCTCTGAGCTTTGGAAGTTTATTTTTCAGCCTCTCCCTTCTTGTTATTTTTCTCCTTTAACTCTAGTGTTGCCTTCTCTGAGGCTGTTCTCCTAGAACAGTTTGTGCCCAAGGGTTCAGGCTTTTTTGGCATTCAGTCATCTTAAAACCTACCTAGACAGACAATCTATTTTCAGTTGGGTTTTATGTTTTACTGCATGCCTGCTTAACACCAGAGGAGAGGAGATTACAGACAGGATTTTAAATTATATGCATATGCTGGTAATCACTTTTTTTTTTTACAGTGCTTATCTGTTAGTCTAGATGAAGGTTCCAGAACTGTGATTTGCAGTTGCCAAAGGTCCAAGAGAGTGTTGCAGCTCTGTAGGGCAAAGAACTGCTGGTAGGTTGGCACCAGGATTTTGAGAAAAGATGGGTCAAGCAGCATGTAGCTTAGAGTTGCTTCAAGCTCATGCAGGTGGGTAGGTTGCTAAATTGCCTCAACTCCTGCCAAAACTGTTTCTTTCAGCAGCTGTTTCCAAAGTGCAAATAAAATCATCAGTGTTCTTTCTGCAGTCATTCTGAAGAAACTGAGCTCTTCATCAGCTCACTTATACACAGAGGAACCAAAAGGGGATGAGAATGGGAAAGAATTGGATTTACAATAGTGTTTGTAATTTGTGTGCAAGTTTGTAGTCTCTTCAAATTTTAGTCCTGTACTATCCAGATAATGTTCTCGTCTTGTATGCAGTTGTCAGAAGTCTTTATCAGCCTCAGCCTATGTGTATTATCCAATTAATACAGAAGTGAAGCAGCTGAGATGATAGATTCTTTCTCACACTTAATTTACTGAAAGCAACTTCTCTGCAGTCCCCAAGTGGCAGGAGGGATGTGACTGGATAAAGCCCTTCTGATGACAGGAGGCTGCCAAGGAGGATGTTCTTGGTGCATCCTCAGGTGAGCCGACTCCTTCTAAGGTTATCCAAGGGCTGGGGAAAACATCTTGCCCCGTCCCAGGTATCACTGAAATAGCAGGAGTCCAAGTTGGCATGGAAAGGAGAAGGACTGTTATGCCACAGTCCAACAGATTTAGGCAGACAGTGTTTGTGATAGAGATGTTATGGAATAGAGTGTCTAGGTTTTATGTTCATTAAATGTAAGTTAATTAAGCCAAGCTGCTTCTTGGCTTGCCCTGGCACATCACCTTTGTCCAGAATGAACACTGCTTGCAGTGAATGTTTCTGCTTCTGGAACCTATCTATGTGTGGGCATATTTTAGACGACCCACTTACTGTTAATTGTGTTTTAAAGCATTACAAGGGAAAAGGGCTCATCTTCAGCCCCAATTTGCATGAGGGTTTAATTAGTACATGTGAGAAGGGAGCCAAGTTAGTCTCTGGCAAACTGCTGAGGGCTTCCTGGTAGAGGAAAAAGCTGCTAATTGATGTGTGGGTGATGAAGGTACAAAGGACATGGGCTTGCATGCAGTCCAGAATGGGTGTTGGAAAATGACCATTTTTGTGTCCTAATGCACAAATAAATTACCTGTTTTCTAATGTAGTGAACTTCCCGAGAACGTAGGTGGAACATAATTCCCAGGTATAAGAAGTCTGTAGCAACGAATTATTAGGTAATGAAAATTACTTTGGAAACCAAAATCCTCATCTGTAAAGGATCAAACATTAAGAATTCTCTTCTTGAACTGAATGAGATTAGAGTTCTTAAGTGCTTTGTCTTATTAATTCCTTATTTTGAACATTTTACCTGGTTATCCTTTTAAATCATTCTTTCATTCATGTTCTTTCTAAAAGCTGTTAACATCAGTCCAAAATTCTTGAAGTTCTTGAAAACTGCTCCTCTCTCAATAGCTGTTACCAGAAGGTAAAATGACAGCCCATGCATACAGGGTGGCAGGACACAGGAAGGGAGTGGTGTGTCTTCAGTGTTACCTGGCTGGTATCACAAAGCCTTAAAGCAGATCTCCAGCATTTCCTTTTCTGTTCTTTTCCACATTCATGTACCTTGTTAGGCACTCAATGAGAGCTGACATTAGGCAAGTACCTAATTTCCTTGGGCTTTCCGTCCTCTGAGCTTGGGACTTTCTGCTGCTGAATAGACTGCGCAGTTGGGCACCCACATAACTGTCTAACAGAGTTAGGAGAGAAAATATACTCCAGCATATTGCAGTCATGTCCCCTTCCTATAATAAGATTAGAAAAAGCACAATGATGCAGTTTTCCTGAGAAAACAAACTTCCTGTGCAAAGAGGAAAAAAAATTGCCTTGAGACTATTGCCCATTTTTGATGCTTGGTAGATAAGAGAACCAAAGGCATGCAAGTGTTTGAATAAACATATTTTTCATTTTGATTCCCAGTTTCTTCATTCCATCTGTGATTAGAGAGATAAGGAAGTATTTGGCTAAGCTCTTGTTAGCAATGGAGTTCCCTTGGCTCTTGGTTAACCGGTTCTTGTCTCAAGGTCTTCAACAGGTACATACAGATTGCTGTGTTTTTTTTCTTTCCTTCAGTCTCTATTTTTACTTGTTCTAATGCTTTAACCTAGATTTTTCCCCCCCCCCTTTTTAAACGTATTTTGGGGAGACTCTTCCTTGCTATACATATAGCTGAGTGGAGATGGGACTGTTATCCTGCACTTGGCATGGGTTTTGTCACTGTGGAAACCTGCCTGTCTTGTCAGCTGGGCTTTACCAGCTGGGGGAATTTCTGTGCTAAAACGCAGATAGATTTTAAAGCATAGTTAAGGCTTTAGATTAATGGAATTTACTTGTGCAGTGGTGGCTATCCTGCAGTTTCCCAGGAGACTAAACCATGTGTTGCAATGACTCTGTTTTGCAGGAAACTCCAGAAAATAAGCTGAAGACACTATAAGAAGAATTCAGGCCATCATAAGTAACTGCTCTGCCATTAGTGCTCTTTTCTTCCTTTGTTACTATAGAAAAAATAAAAAAGTCCTCCACTTAATGTTTTGAGACTGGTAGCACAAGTCCTTTTTGACACTACCCTTCTCCCATCTTTTCTGAATGTTTCCTGATTGCTGCTTTCATTTTTCCCCCTCCAAATCTCTGTGTAGTACAGACACTAGCAGGGTAAAAGTGTAGCTCTTCCCAGATAGAAGGCACTTGCTTCCAGACTAGTGGCAGTGCAGGCTGCTTTTTCCTTTTTAAGTGCATCAGAGATCTCCCGGGGGAACTCAGAAACCGTTTAACACGAAATCAGCTCTGCTTCCATACCATTATATCTGTAATTTCTTTTTATTGTTTTGACAAGTAACATTTAAAGGCAGATTTATGACTGAGCTTACTTGGGCTGTTGCATCCTAAATAACTCCAACTGTAGGAGTCCCTAAAGGAAGACTTTGTCTGTTGTGCCTGATAGTACTGCTTTCAGACATGGTCTCCAGGGCCAAAATCAAATTATAATCAAAGGAGTATATTCCACCCCATGGCATAGCTCTTGGTCCTCTCTTTGTCCACTTTATTCTCCTCTTTAAGAATCCTTTCAGAATCCCTCCTCTGCAAAATTGCAGTGAAGATTCAAAGGTGGTTTTCAGCCTGCTATAACCTTCCCTGTAACAGAGAGTCATGAAGAAGTGTGCCAGAATGAAGATGTTTAACTGTCATGGGATCTGGTAAGAAGCAAAGGATTTCTGGAGTTCCCCCTAAAACACTGACATAGTGAAATCTTTCATTCCTTCCACTTTCAGCATTGTTAATGATTTATCTGCTACATGTCTGGTGAGGATTTTTTTTTTTATGTTTGTATTCAATGAATATTAATTTTTATCTTCTGAGTAGTGCTGGGCTATGACATTTTCCATCTTAGAATCATAGAATAGTTAGGGTTGGAAAGGACCTTAAGATCATCTAGTTCCAACCCCCCTGCCATGGCCAGGGACA
>JAOEHY010018416.1:0-16241 GCA_025447955.1 Psilopsiagon aurifrons | reverse complement strand
CTGCACACAATACTCTAAGTGAGGTCTCACAAGAGCAGAGTAGAGGGGCAGGATCACCTCCCTCGACCTGCTGGTCACGCTCCTCTTGCTGCAGCCCAGGATACGGTTGGCTTTCTGGGCTGTGAGTGTACACTGCCGGCTCATGATCATTTTTTCATCAACCAACACCCCCAAGTCCTTCTACACAGGGGTGCTCTCAATCTCTTCTCTGCCCAACCTGTAGAACCTGGCTCTACAGTGTAGCACTGATGGCTAGTGCAGTAGCTTTAATATCAAAGACAGAAACAAATGCGATGGCAGGAAGATTTCAGAGAAAAGGAAAAAGTGTTTCTCTGGTACATACTGAAAATAACTAGAATATGAGGACAAATAAAAGAATGTGAGATCATTACTTTTTGATAGGAGATTGTACTGGGTTCAGCAGTAGCAGTCAGTTTTCTCCTTCTTAGTAGCTGGTGCAACACTGTGGTTTTGACTTTTGGCCTGGGAATAGCTCTGATAACACCAGTGTTTTCAGTTACTGCTTAGAATGTTTAGGCTGACCAAGGACTTTCTGAGTCTCATGCTCTGCCAGGGAGGAGGGGAAGCCGGGAGGAAGCAGAGACAGGACACCTGACCCAAACTGACCAAAGAAGTATTCCATACCACAGCACGTCATGCCCAGGATGCAAAAATAAGAGAGCAGGGACCCGGAGAGGGCGGCTCACTGCTGGGTCGGGCTGGGTATCGGGTGGTGAGCTATTGCATTCTTTTTCCTTGTATTTCTCTTGTCATTATTATTATTGGTGGCAGCAGTAGTTATTTGTGTTATACCTTAGTTAACAAACTGTTCTTATCTCAACCTGTGGAGCTGCATTCTTTCAGTTCTCCTCCCTATCCCCCTGGGAGCTGGGGGGAGGAAAGAGGGGGAGCAAGTGAGCAAACTGCATGGCTGACTGGACTTAAACCACGACAGAGATGTACAAACAATGCTAATCAAAGACTCAAGTCACTAATGTCTGGAATACAGGTGGTTACCTGATGCTGCCTTGTTGCTGATGAGCTGTTCATAACTCTTTTTGTGGCCCAATTTGTTACCCAGCCTGTACACTGCAGGGTTTGACAATAGATGTCCCACTGAGAAAATTCAGAAGAAATGAAGGAAGTGGGGAGAGAGGGAAAGAGGAAGGGAGGGAAGGAGGGGAGAGAGAAAGAAAGAATTGCTCCTCATGCTGCAAATAAAACCCAAAAACTACTGATCAAAATTTTCATGAACATATATTAGTTTAAATTTCTCCATTTTTCAGTTTACTGTCAAAAAAAAAAAGCCTTGAATTAACTTGGTTTAACCTGATGTTAAGAGAACATAATGATATCTGTAATGCTTCCATTATGCATATTGTGACTTTTTTGTTTCTATTATATCATTTGTAAAATATTTTTAAAGTCTATTTTTCAAAAACTATTCTACTGAAATAAAAAAGAAAAAAAATAATTTTACCATTCCAGACAAAGAATTGTAATTGATAACTAGTGTATGGTCTTCTTAAATTGTTTTCTTATGCACAGAATTTCAAACTGGGTTAGTTAAAAATTAATACCGTGATTGAATGCAAGGGGTTTTTTTCATTCATTTAACTGAGTAGAAATAAAAACCATATCTCAAGCATAATGAAAACAAAGTTTTTCATGGTTTTATAAATGCTCGTTAACATATATAAAAAAAATATATGAGTTGTCCTGGGGAGGAAAAGAATAGGGTGATTTCATGAAGGTCCATGTAAGGTTAATGAAGGAACATATACCTAGTCAAAGCAGAAACAATTCACAAGTAATTTATTTTCAAGAGTTTCTTTCTTATTTTTTTTAATTTTTTCCTTAGGATTTATTTATGCTCCTTAATCTTCTTAATAAGTCTCAGCCATAAAGTCTCATTAAATATGGTATAACACAAAAGGAATTGTAACTATCTCCGTTTTGTCATGCTTTGGGCATTTTGTTTGGGGCTTGGCATTTTTTGGGGTGTCTTTTTTGTCTCTCCAGGGTAGCCTCTCCTAATTACATTTTCGAGTATATTTCCTCCACCACCTGTTTAGCTTTTCTGTCCCTCATATACATTCTAGATGCAAAGAGCCAATTTATTGCTGCTGTGGAGATAGTAATCAGGTTTATTATGACAGCACCTCACCTGTGGTAGTCAATGTACCCACTAAGTAATGGACAAGTAATGGACAACTGATGGGTCACACTGCTTGCTATCCAAGTACACCGGAGGAGGACAGTGTTAGGGAAGAGATGCTACGTTTTTGTGAGCACTTTCTAAACTTTTGGTGAACGAAGAAAAGTTTAATTTGAGTGTGTAACAGAAAAGGAAGGAAAGGAGTGGCAGTAGCAGAGGCACAGGCTGTAGGGAAGGAGACGGAAAGGACAGGAAAGAGATGAGTATAATCACCAGGAAGAGAGTAGGAAGGGAGAAGAGAATAAAAATTAGAAGCCAGTCTAAGACAAAAAAGTACAGTTAAAGCTGATGGAGTTTCCCTAAAGTGCTAGCATCCTTCTGCCTTTGAGTGGGGTCTTTATTCAGCTTTTCCTTGTCATAGACTGCACTCTCTGATCTACAGAACTGTAGGACTGAGGGCCCCAGAGCAGGGTACAGCTACCTAAATCACAGCAGCATTAGCCAGGCATGCTATTATTAGCATAGCAACTGTGTGTTGGCCTAATTTCATATAATCTACTTTTCATGAATTAATGTGCTGATTATTTATAATAATTTTTGAAAAATAAGTTTTTTAAAGACTTTGTGCTCTAATATCCTTCTATATTCCTAGAGATCCCTTGTTATCTTATAACGTGTCTGATTTTCTTGAACTTATTTGCTTCAACAAGAGAAGAGCCTGTATAACTTCTAGTAGGTTAATGTCATCAGTACTTTATCAGCACACTTTTCCCATTTCATAAATTCAAAAGAGAAATTGTATCTCCCCATCTCATGTTCAAAAAAGTTATAAAGAGAGGAACTTAGGAAAACACCCACAGCATGGATAAAATGGTAGAAAAAAGAAGGAAAAATATTAAAATGGTGAAATGGAGGCATGAATTAGCATAACAAAAGGCTTTCTTATATTTGATATGACATTTATTGGCTTCCAAGCACTGGGGACAGAGTTATTACATTTATCTTCTATCATCCATGTTTATATATTTCTGGTCTGAATTTTCTAAGCAATCATAATTTTTTATGTGTCAAGTGCCAGTACATTAGCACATTTTTACACTAAGGAACTAGAAAGAGAAGCAAAGAAGCAATGATGAAAGCAAAATCAAATGATGACTCTTTTTTTCTTTCTGGTCCTGTTGATATGTATTACAGAAGAAGTTCTAAGAAACTTGACATTTTTAGGGATGCTGACACTGGAAACAGGTGTTGCTCCTCTCTTGATACCAAACATCTTCACAAAATATAATTAAAATACTAATAAATATCTTATCCTAATATTTTCCGGCGTAGATCTCATGTATAATGAAAAGATGAAACATCAAGGTCATGGGTGATGTAGAAAATAAATTTTCAGATTACTTCTATTTCATAATACTAAGAAAATCAAACCACAACAATTTTCAGTAACTTGATAGATATTACAGCAGCAGTATGAATGTTGCTGAAGGCTGGGCTGTGCTGCTGCTTTCATTATAAAGCGCATTTTTCAATCATTTAGTAACTCAGTCATCATAAAACTTTAAGATGCTGTTTCATGCTTTTTTTTCACATGATGAGATCAGAAATACTCAAAGTTAATAAAGCTAGGCAAGTATTTGCACTTTTGCAACTCAGGAGTGGATTTTAAACAAAATGAATTTTGAAAAGTGCTTTATGTTCATTTTTCTTGTTGGTTTTGGTCAAATCTCCCTTCTACCTTCCACCCCACCACAGTGCCTAAGGACTTCTGTGGTCATTGCAGTATATATGCCAACCCCTTTAAATGGAAAGGCAGAATTTAAGATGAGAAGTTTTTCATATGAACATAAAGAAGGCCCCAGTAGTATTCTGTACTGCAATGAACCAAATCAAAGAGGGAGAATAAAAAATATTTATTTAAATCACACAGCAAATGACCACCCTACCTCAATAAAGCAGTGAGTGTTATAGGATTATCATCTTCAGATGACAATTAAAAATACAGATGTGCAGTACTCTAACAAAAATAATTTATAACAGGTCTGAAGCACCATTTGATCTTCATTACTCATATAAAGATCAGCCTGGTTGTGAAATAACTAATTTTCCTAACAACATAACATGCAAGATGTTGCAGTTTTGCATGTCTGCAGAAGGAATGGATGCTTCGTTGCACTCTGTAGTGAAACTTTGCCTGCAAGTTATATCATACCTGTGTGCTAATTTATGCATTACCTTCTTACTAGTTTTGATAATATGATACTTAATTTATTCTTTAATAGATGTTCCTGCATTTTCAGTTAGCACATTTCTTCATTATGTCTAGTTAGAAATAAGAGAAATACAGAATTTCTTTTCCCAGCAGTGCTAAGGATTTATTTGTAATCCTGCAAAGGGAACTTTATTTCAGCTCACCCACTTGTGTAGGAAGTGTAATAACTATTGCATATAGGCAGTTAAGGAGAACTGAATTGCAAAAAAAAATAAAATATTTTGGTTTCATTTCCAACTTGAAAAAACATTTTGAATTGTCTATATTCTCTTTTTCTGCCCATGAACTTTCAACTGCAGCTGATTTACTCAAGAGTAACAAGCAAAATGCACATATATTGCTCTACGATAATTTTACCTTTTATTTTGATTTGTAAAATTGGCAATTTGACAATCCCACTTTTTATCTCCTTCTAGATTATATTTATCTCATATTAGCCAATCAAGATTGTGAACAGGTAATATTGAAATAAAATGCAATGCAACTTTCTTATAATGTATAAAATATAAATTTAAGCAGTCTTAATTGTACATGTGGTAGTAATGACTGCAATTTTATTTGAATGTTCTGTGCAGTAAAAAATGTTTTGTGCAATATTCCTTGAATTATATGTATTGTGGAGCATATTCTAGAGATTTGTGTTTATCTCCATAAGAGAGAAAAATACAAATGGATAAAATTATTCTGAACAGACAATAATCCAAAATCATGCCTGTTCAGCTACAACCACTCTGTCTAGCCTTGGCTAGCAATAAGTAGATATATAGGTGAGGAGACACCTTCTAATTTATGGATTCATTTGAAACTACCCTTTCAATTGATGTATTACCAAGACATGTCTAGCACTTTATTTATTTCCTAATGTTGGATTAGAAAATACATTCTGCAAATTGTAATGGTATAGAAGCATCCTGAGACTCTTCACGCATAAACAAAGTTCTTTATAAGCAGGTTAGAGGAAACACTCACCATCCCTGGAGTGAAGGGTGAGCTTTGATTGACACAGCTGATCTACCACGCACTACCATTTTAAAAGATCCTGTAGCCTGAAAGAGAGGAGGGAAAGCCTCTGGAGAAAGCTCTTCTCAAAATCACATCCACAAGTCAAGGATCTGATAATGACAGTGTACCTTCAGGAGTAGACCCATTTCAAAGCCAGAGGAAAAAATATGCATCTTGCAGTTCTAAAGTCAGAGATGCTTTTTTGCTCACCATATAGATTAAAAATGCAATTTATTAGTGTTAATACATACAAAAGACAAAAGAACTGCAAAGGTATTTTGAAGCTGAAAGAAAACAAACTAGAAGGGAAGAATAAACGGGCAGATCAGAGGGAGACTGTGAGTGAAAACACAGTAGTATTAGCAGAAAATATGCTTCCCTCTTCTGTTCAGCATTATGATGGCATAGCTGTTTTAACTTGATTATTCGCCATTTGTTAAGTAGTACTGTATATTGCAACATAGCTATGTGTACATTAGAAAGCAGTGAAAACATGTAAATCAAAGCAGTCAGCACAGGGGACCCCACACCACACACAGCTGCAGGATTCCTGCTGATGGTCCTGGAAGACCAGTGCTGACAGCATCTGCAGACCAGTAAGGGCACTCCAAGACACCATTCTGCAATTCAGCTTCATATGATCTGCAATTGTCACAGCTGGCGCACCATGGGTCTGGCAGAAGCTGGAGGGGATAAAATGCCCTTCCTTATGAGGCTGTACTGAGCATGTACCCCTGGAGGAACTTTGGGCTGGCAGAAAGACATTTTGCAACCACCATGAAACTGCTAGAAAACTTTTGGAGAGAATAAGAGACTTTCCTAATTCAAGAAAAACATCTGCAAACAAGCTTGTGCAATTCTACAGTATTAAACAGAAGGATGCAGATGCCAAAGAAGGCTTCCCGGGAGGTCTTTGAATGAATGCAAAAGACTTTGAGATCTATGTGTGACATATTTTATATCTATATGACTGTGAGATGTTATTGTATGTCTACAAATGGACTTGGTATGGACTATGAAATCATGATTATACTTGCTACATGAAGAAGAACAAGTGAAAAGACCTGATGCCATATACAAACAGAATAAAACAGTTACCTGGATAAATGAATGAAGGGGCAAAGACTACAAGGGAACTAATGAATAAAGGGCAACTTTTGTGTAGATTTAAGGCAAGAGAGCTATAACCTAAAGGTAAAAACAAGGCAGGCCTATTTAAACAGTCTCTGCTTCCCTGAGAAAATATAAAAAATCCAAATGGAATTTGTTAGATAGGAGAAAAGTTATCCAGATGATTTATAGAGACTGACATAATAGAATTGTGTTTACTTATGTAAAAGTGAGCTGCACTACTCAAACAAGACTATATTGTAGTTTCTATAAAGCAAATTTACAGTACCACAGGAAAATAGACCAGACAGGTGTTTTTATGCATCTTCTCTTTTTCTTATCCAACATCTGAAGCAACAGATAAAAATTTCAATTTTTCTTTGAAGGCCTTTAATTGCAGAATCTGTTGACCATGTTTCAAAGAAGCAACATGGAAAATAGAGTTAGTATCATAATCTGCCAGGCATAATGCTCATTATGCAATTCCTAATGAATTATTGTGCTTAACTTTATTTATTTTATAAAATCTGCTTTTTAACAAGAGTCAACTAACATTTAAAAAATAACAGCTTATATGTTAGCTTACTCTCATGATTTGCAGTAAGCTGGAAATGAATTCTTGAAAACGTGCACCAAACTTGTAATTAATGTGAAGTTTCTCTCAGCTCTTTTGTTATCACTAGATGTAATTATCATAGGATGAGTTGGTAATGTATCCTTGCACTGATGTGCAATTTCTTGGGATATTTCAGTTTGCTTGATTGGTTTTAACATTTACTAAAGATAGTGGAGTGAAAATATTTTAGTTACAGTGACTCATTAGTATGATACATTTATTATGTGTAATTTATACATTTGTTACATTGTCCAGAAGATATCCCTATGTTTGTAACATATTAGTCAGTAGATAGAAACAGCAAACACCTTGTTGCTTTGTCATTGTGAAGAGGCTATTTGACTTTTTTTGGTATGTGATTTCATCACCAATTCTCTATTTGGTTGTCATGGTTTAAACCCAGCTAGTAACTAAGTACCGCGCTGCCACTCAGTCACCACCATGACCCCCCCCTCCTTCACCCCACTTCGGGTAGGATGGAGGAGAATCAAAGGAATGTAAAACCCACAGGATGAGATAAGACCAATATAATAACTCAAAGTGCAATATAGTGATGACAGAAAGATATCAACTAATAGCAGTAACAATAATAATAGGAAACAAAACAAAACAAACAAAAAAAAAAAAAAAAAGAAAAAAAAAAGAAGAAATGAAAACTCAGGAATCCCAAGCACTGCACAATACAATTGCTCACCACCCACCGACCAATACCCAGCTTGACCTGAGCAGTGATCTGAACCTCCCAGGTAACTCCTCCCAGTTTATATACTGGGCATGATGCATTGTGGTATGGAATACCCCTTTGGCTAGTTTGGGTCAGGTGTCCTGCCTGTGCTTCCTCCCAGCTTCTCATGCCCTTCCTCAGTGGCAGAGTATGGGACTGAAAACTCCTTGATCAGAGTAAGCACTACTTAGAACAACTAAAAAAACATCAGTGTGTTATAAGCATTATGCTCAGACCAAAGCTGAAACACAGCACTGCATCAGCTGCTAGGAAGAAAAATAACTGTTACAGCTGAAACAAGGACATTTGCATGTGTGGATCGTTTTTCAGTTAAAGGCAGAAAACTCCTAAGAACAGACAATTTGACATACTAGCTTATTTTAACAAAACCAGATTATTTAAAAATTTATAAAATTCTGTGTTATGAAAAGACAGAGACTGTCAGCTGTCTTCTTTTGTTGGGGGTGACATGTCTGACTAGAAAGATAATATTTTAAAAACTGTATGATAAGGTATATTGTAGAGATAGAATTAATCCAGCCTTGTAACTGATGTGGACAGTGTCTGTATCTTTCTTTTGTTACTCCTGTTAACTAAGAATTCAAAGTAATTGTAAAGAGAGGCTGTGAAAATTCTTTCTAGTTATGGCCTCCATCTGCCTGCAGTATCTAGGATGAAACTCCCAAATCAGAGTATGCTTCTTTTGTAAACTGCCTATGTTTACATCATAGCAGTGCATAAGAGATAGGCTTTAAAGCTTCGTAACTTACACGGTAATTTTAATTAGTGTTGCTGTAAGTTAGGATAGTCACGCAGCATTAATAATGAGATTCTAATTATTATTCCTTTTTTTAAAATATCACTGTCATGCTGACAGCATCTATCTCTTACCAAATGCACATGGCAAGCATTTGCATCCTGTCCCAGAAGACAAGCTGTCAGCAGTTGAGTTCCTACCAACTTTACTCAAGTTTAACAGTATATTTACTTACATTTACAGTATTGTCAACGGATGTCTCCTGGCAAGGATGGAGATGATAATGAAAACCCGTAGCAGGTGAGGATCCTGCTTGGAAAATGAAAAATTGAAGATCCACAGACTCATGCTTTTCCTAATATTGTTTTTCTTCTGCTTTAGGAGTGGGCATTTTCCCTCTCACTCAAAATGACCTGTTCTCTGCCCCTTTCCTCTGCTCTTTCTCTAGTGCCCACAATTTCCCAATGGCTATGCAAACAGCCCAGGAGCCTAACACAGCAGCACGCACTGCCTTTTGTCACCTCCACTGGGTGGCAGGAACTGGGAAACAGCAGCCAGTATGGCAGGAAGGGGAGGAGAGCCTCTCAGACTGGCTGCAGCACCTGAAACTCTCACCAACTGGGGGTTTTGCCCCAGAGCTGATAGTCCTGTCAAGTAGTTATCAGTGATGAAAGCATATGAAGATGACCATGAGCTGGCAGCAGTGTGGAGCAGCCTGTGGGACATCCACCTTTGCAGTGCTTGGGGATACAATGGCTTTCTCACCAGCACTTGCATTGTTGGAGTCTGGTGAGAAGCAGGGGTACATGCCAGGCTGGAGAGAATATGCATTCCTTGAAAGCAGAACAAATGGAGCAGCCTGCCCTCCACAGAGAAAGGATGGGGGCCTGTGACCCATACCTGCTGTGGGGTTGTGTGTGTGTGGATGGAATGCAAAACTTTGAATGTCTCTGTAGGATTAAAGCCTGGGGAGAGTCATCTAGAAGAGTGCTTAGAAAATTATGTTTACCAATATTTTGTAAGAGTCCTGTGGTGTGTCATTGCAGATATTCAACTAGAAAATATTGCTCACTGATTGCTTGTTAATTATGTGCTATTCATAAATCAATAAATCAATTTTTGATGGATTTAAAGCATATAAACAGAATAGCTTTTCCTGAGATTCATGGCATCTTTGCGAATAATCTGTGACTCGTTTCCTTTACTTCTTCACAAAATCTTGATTGCTTTATTGAAGTTTGGCTGAAAGTCTTTTTGGCTTTCTCTCTTTAAATAAATATGAGTCAAAGGTGCCATCAAAGGTGCCTTTTGTGCAGCTTGGAAATACAAGTACCTTCCTGAGAAATGCATACACAGATATACAAGTGGATCTCCATTTCCACATGTTCCAGAGGAAGCTAAGATATCCTGTCTAAGAGTGCAGAAGCTGGATGTCCTACCAGACATCCTGTTCCTCCAGAGGTTGTCTTCCTACTTTCAAACTGCAGCTCCTGAGCTGACAGAGATGAGAGAACCATGGAGAAAGTATATAAGCAGAAATTTGGTAATTACTTTTAGCAGTTCTTGAGTAGCACACTCTTGCACGACCTGGTCACATAATCACAGACATATTTTCTTATCAGTGACCTTCTTAAACAGAATTAAAAGTAATTAATTTCTTCTTGTGAGCGAGAACAGTACATGGCCACATCAGCAACTTTATATACAATGACAAAAATTCTGCAGGCAAACTTTGCTGCGTAGTTCCGGAAAAAAAGAAAAGAAAAAGACTTCTATACTTGCTCCAAATACACACCTAACATCTAAAACAGAAATTCTCCTTAACTTCAGTCATGTGAAAATTTCTGTCTAGCCATCTTTCCTGTTGTACACTTAGGCTAAGATTGCTTCTGAGGCAGTCATTTTCACTTCAAGCACAGTAAAACACTATTATTATGTGTATGCATAGACCACAGTTCTCAGACCCTCAGACCTTGACAAAACCATTTTCTTGCTAAAAGAAGACTCTGGATTATTATTCAGAGAGGTTCACGCCTTTGAAGAATTTCAGCTGCCAGACCATGGCAGTTCCAGGAAACCATGCATAGCTTTAAATATTGAGTTGTTTCTTATATTTATCCATTTTTATTATGAATCATATGTGTTGAAATTCCTGGGGGCAAAAAAAAATGTAGGAAATTTCAGCCCCATTAACTGTCGTCCTCCACAAGGTTAAAAAATCTGAGGTGTGTTTTTAATGGCAAAGTTTGCCAACACTGTTATATTAGTTAAGAAAAACCTGCATAATATACATGCATAGCACATAATCCTTGTGCTTTTCCTGGGATAATTTCTCTGGATTTCTGGGAACTGCATACATTAGCAAAAACGCAGTTGTGCTAATGTGATCTCAACTGATAATATTACACGACACTTTATCTCCAATGATGTATTAACTGGAGACTGTAACCTGAACATAATGAACACAGGAGTACAACTCCGCTGCCATGTTGTAATCTCTAGAATAGAGTAGTTTCTCTGCAAGCGTTGACAAGTTCATGAAATTCATATCTGTGCAACGGTTAGACATGCATTTCATTTATCTTTCTCTCAAATTTGCATTTGTTCACTGCTTGTTTGGTTTTTAATAGTAAGTACAGTTATTTAATCCATTGGATTCTCCATCCTAGTAACACTATGAGCAATTGCACCTTCTAGGAAGGCCTCAATGTTAGAACAATGTTATCACTAGAACAAAAAACAGTCTAAGAGGCTGTCACGGGTTCAGCAGTAGCAGCCATTTTTCTCCTTCTTGGTAGCTAGTGCAGCACTCTGTTTTTGACTTTCGGCCTGGGAACAGTGCTGATAACACCAATATTTTTAGTTATGGCTTAGTGATATTTCGCCTGGCCAAGGACTTTGAGTCTCATGCACTGCCAGGGAGGAGGGGAAGCCAGGAGGAAGCAGAGACAGGACACCTGACCCAGACTGACCAAAAAGGTATTCCATACCACAGCAAGTCATGCCCGGGATGTAGAAATGGAGGACAGAGACCCGGAAGGGTTATGGGGTGCACTGCCTGGTCAGCCTTGGTATACAGGGTGAGATGTTGTATTCTCTTCTCTGGTATTTCTCTTGTCATTTTTATTATTGGTGGTAGCAGTAGTGATTTGTGTTATACCTTAGTTACTAAACTGTTCTTATCTCAACCTGTGGGAGTTGCATTCTTTCAATTCTCCTTCCCATCCTTCCAGGAGCAGAGGGAAGAAAAAGGGGGAAGTGAGTGAACAGACTGCGTGGCTGATTTACGGCTTAAACCATGACAGAGGCTCATCAACTGAGATGAGTTCAGGAAGGTTTTACATGAATTGTAGTTCTTTAATTTTCATGTCAAGGAATTTTGCCAGTGTCTAAGATCTGAGATAGTCCAGACACCTCACCATGAGCAAATAACTACCTGTGACTAGTAATAACATAATTCTTGGCATCCAGCTGTGCTTCTTGAAGGAAAGTGATTTATTACCAAAAATATTTTGGTACTTTTTAGCTTCACCCCAAGGGTCTACTCCTGCTTAGGACACCTTAGAAAAAATTGTTTTCTAATAACAGTGAAATAAGGGATGTCTGTTCCCTTCTAGTTTCTAGAGGTTTTAAATTTTAGTTTAGCAGCTTTGAATACATTGGGCTTCCCTCTTTTGCATTTGTCAGACCATTCTGTCTTGATAGAATAATAGATGATAATAAGATATCATAACAATATCTTCCCTGGGATTTTATGTTTGTTTGATTTTTTTAATGTTGAATTAAAGAAAATTCTAATGTTCTTACTTATGAGACTACAGCAGTTACCATTATACATTATTTTTGCAGTGGGAGCTTCACACTAGAATGCTATTGGAAACCAATGCGGACCTATCATAGATTATAATATAGACAAACTGCTGCAAGGTATGCACTCCTGTGTCTGTCAAATACATGAGAAAGGAAACAATGGCAATCAGATAGGTTGAAGCATGTCTAGGTGGCAGATAATGAAGTTTTGCTCTGGATTTTCCATGATATGGTTTTTCTTCTTGAGGTTGTGATCTAGCCTGGAGGATTGATGTGTGATTATAATTACAACCCATGAGAAATGGCTTCCAGTTTGCAATCTAGTTTGCTTTGTGTTCATTTATTGTATCTTTAATTTTCATGGGTTGTATGTTTCCAGTCACTGTTACACTTAGCATAAATTACATAGGTGGAAGAGAGACACACTGTCAGTGCTTCGTGAAGAGTAATTTGCCTGGTATGGGCTCACAATGTATTATTTCACAATGTTATAATTAATCAAGTGCCTTTTGGCAAGTTAGTGTCAGCTGCAGAGCAAAAGACTTCTGTCACATCATGACTTGCTAGCATTCACTAGCTACATAACAACCTTTAAAATTGCAGGGGCAGACTGATATTACTTAAACAACAGAGGTTCTACCCCTGTGTGTACCTATTCAGCTGAGAAGACCTATCAGTTTTTAGAAATAAGTACTTTGCAGTATTAGCAAAAGATTCATAAACTGATACAGCAACTCTAAGGCTTTTCTTCTGAAATGCATTGTTACTCATAAAATGCAAAATTTGCTTCTCTTCTTTCAGAATAATTAAGTGCTTATTAGTACAGAACAGTAAATTCCTGACAGATGTAATTATGAGAAATGCACCTTTTATTTACAAGAAAAAATGTTTTCATGTATCACCCACAATCTAAATAACTTCACAGTATATAATAATATTTACGGAAGTCTTAATTCAGATCAGTACACAACAGATAATATTTGGCCTGGTGTACATTCCTCCACAGTAGACCAATGAGGGGTATTGACAGCAGATACTTAGCTGTGAAAATCACTCAAACCAGATCATTAATTCCCCAGAAATTAAGGCAACAAAATCATAGGTAGAAACAGACTCCACTTTTGCGGTAACCAACACCTGAAAGAGAAAAAAAGAAGGAAAAAAAAAATATTAGAAAAATTACTGTCACTGAATCCTTTTCTAATTGGGCAAACAGAAGTGGCAATCAAATGCCAGCTCTGAAGGTCACAGTTTAATCTTTGCTCTTTCTTTGATTTTAGGTGCTTTCATTTTCTCATGCACAAATAAAAGCACCTTGAGGGGATCCAATAGACTTATTAAGGCCTTTTTATGAGAAAAAGTGTTAAAGATTTTAAAAACATGGTATTCTGAGGAATATTACATTTGATCTAAGAACAGAGATGTAGGTAATCAGAAGATATTTTAAAAAACTTTTATCAGCAATTTTATCTGGTTACCAGATAATCACTAGGAGAATGTTTCAATCTTGTGCTCCAAGTGCATTCTGAAGGACAAAGGAAAAAAAAAAAAAAAAAAAAGCAGTATACTGTATGAAGAAGATAATAAGAGAATTAAATCACAGTGAAGAAAATGTGTTTATTATTTTTGTTTTCTAATTTTCCTACACACATCCATGATAGTTCTCATTTTAATAAGCTTCATATTGTCTGTTGGATCATATATACAAAGTCATTGACAAGATTTTTCCAGTACAGCATAGGGGTCACTTTCTAGAGGTATGAAGAATTGTACACAGCTCACCTGTGGAGTAGGATCAGGACAGAAGGAGGTCTCTAGTACTTTGCACAAGGAAAAATGATCTGTAACCTAGAACTTGCTTTCCACACCTACTTCAGTTTCACACTAGTGCTTTGTGGATCAATGAGTGTGAGGGTGCCTTAAATCCTCCCTCACCATCTTCAGGTTTGAGACTTTTCAGCTCAATGACCCCTGGACAACTGTGGAAGCTCTGGCTGCATTGAAGGTGACTGGGCGTTTTTCAATAGGATTTTCTCATAAATATTTTAGTGAAACAATTCAACTTGCCAATTTATCAACAACAAAAAGATTTATACACATAAGCTGAAGATCATAATGTAATTCACAAGTACTGTACAAAACCATTTTCTGAAGTACTACTTTCTGCAACTACAGAAGTCCCAGGTCTATCCTGAAAATCTAAACACCAGACAGAATACAAAAGGAACCCAAATGTAGTTCCTTTTTTGTATACTTTTAAGGAAGTTGTCTAGACCACAGTTTTCAATGCCTAATGTCATGGGTTCAGCAGTAGCAGTTATTTTATTCCTTCTTGATAGCTGGTGCAGCGCTACGCTTTTGACTTTTGGCCTGAGAACTGTGCGGATAACACCAATGTATCAGTTACTGCTTAGAACATTTTGGTCTGGCCAAGGACTTTCTGAGCCTCATGCTCTGCCAGGGAGGAGGGGAAGCCGGGAGGAACCAGAGACAGGGCATCTGATCCAAGCTAGCCAAAGAGGTATTCCATACTACAGCACGTCATGCCCAGGATGTAAAAACGGAGGACAGAGACCCGGAAGGGTTATGGGGTGCACTACCTGGTCAGCCTTGGTATACGTGGTGAGCTGTTGTATTCTCTTATCTTGTATTTCTCTTGTCATTACTATTATTGGTGGTAACAGTAATGGTTTGTGTCATACCTTAGTTACTAAACTGTTCTTATCTCAACCTGTGGGAGTTGCATTCTTTTGATTCTCCTTCCCATTCCTCCAGGAGCTAGGGGGAAGAAGAGGTGGGGGAGTGAGTGAGCAAACTGCATGGCTGACTGGTTAAACCACAACCGTTCTTTTTGGCACCCAACGTGGGGCACAAAGGGTGGAGATAACGACAGGATTAATAGCCACTCGTGACAATGCTGATTTATTGGTTCTCGAAGTTGTTGCTCTTGATTCTCTTGAGTTCATGGATTCAGCCTGTTGTACCTTACTTACAGCAGGCATTTGTTATCTTAGCATTTTTTGGATATGGATTTTGGGTTAAGGTTCTTGTTTCATTGTTCCTTATTGGAATGGCTTGTAATACAGGCGGGCTCCAGAAGCAAGGGGGGACAGACATGGCCGTGGACTTGTACCTAGCCACCCAGCTGTTCTTGACCATCCTGGCCCTTGTCTTCGCCTCCGTCTTTGCGAGGCTCTGGGAAGCAGATGGGATTTGGCCCTGGGAACCACGGGCAGCAGAAATGGCCCAGGAGCACGGCCCCGGGGACCAGGAGCTGAGCCCTGAGGCTGCTGAGCGGCAGGAGGGGGCGGCAGAGGAGCTGAGCCCTGTGGCCAAGCCCAGCCCAGTGGAGGCCGAGAGCATCCCCTGGCAGCCACTGGCAGAGCCCCACGAGCCCAAGCCCCAGGAGGATGGAGGAGACCAAGCAGTTTGCTCCAGTGTTGGATCATTGCCTGCTGATGCTGATCGTTCTTTTACTGTGGAACATACACGGTTTCATCAATGTTCATTCTTTGTTGGGATGATGGTCAGGGGGCCAATCGCTGATGACTTGAAGATATCTGCTTGGTAGGCTATAAAAATATTACATAGCAGGCAACAGTATACAATTGAATTCATTGGCTATTTTCACCTAAAATCAAATCCCCTTGAGGTACACATCGGACATCCCCATCTTCCCGCATCACCCACCAAGTATATCCAGATCCCTGAGCAAAAGCAATCCCATGAGTGGGTTTGCCTTTACCTGAAGCAGGAATAACCCAAACTGTCTTCCCCAGCAAATTCTTTATG